>MU127460.1:143270-162396 GCA_014904945.1 Gyrodon lividus
GTCTAAGGTAAAGTCCGAGGGCCGGGATTCGGGATTTGGTCATAGGGGTTCGGAATCGGGCCGGATTGGTTAGGGAAGTTTCGGGATGTGACAATATCAGAGGGTATAAGCAGGTTTATATACTGCAGAGTCCAGAAGATATAAAGGTGTTAAAGTATGTCAGACAAATTGGAGTTTTGGGTTTCCGGAAGAAAGTAAGGAATGAATCAGAATGGCGTCAGAATGGTGGAATAATGACTGAGGGTAATGGTGCAATAATTGTGAAGCAGGGGGAAAGGGAATTATTGATAGGAACTGCAGATGTCAAGAAATGTCAAAGGGAAGAGACATATGTCAAGAGATAGCCAAGATAGGAATACGAAAGTCCGGGATGGGAATGCAAAAGTCCAGGACAAGAAATATGGGGTTCGGAATGTCCAATGAAAGAGAAATCTTCTAAGGTAAAGTCCAAGGCTCGGGATTTGATCATAGGAGGCCAGTATTGGGCCAGATGGGTTGGGAAAGTTTCGGAATGTGACATATATAAACCTGCCTGTACTCTGTGATATTTCCTTAGTTCAAATATCAATTAAATCCTGTTCTATCCTCCAAAGTCTTTGCTTCACTCTGAAACCCCTCTCAGTTCTTAAGTTGAACTTAGAATTGTCTTCTGAACCTCTGCCTTGAAATTAAGGGACAGAACTGGTACAGGGGCACAGCACACAAGCTGAAGCCAAAGTCCCTTACCCCTCCGACCCCCCCTCAGGGATTTCCGACCCCTTATGCCTTTCCCCAGCTTAGGACTGTCCAGGAATTCCAGGATTGAACCCAGACTGTCAAGTCCGGGTTCAATCCTGGAATTCCCAGATAGTCCGGAGTGCACGGAAGGGCAGAGTCAGCTGGGAATCCCTGAGGGGGGTTGAATGGGCAAGGGACTTTGGCTTCAGCTTATGTGCTGTGCCCCTATACGAGTTCTGTCCCTTAATTTCAAGGCAGAAGTGTGGAGGATCAACTTAAGGACTGGAAGAGGTTTTCAGAGTGAAGTAAGACTTCAGAGGATAGAACAGAATTTAGTCGATATTTGAACTAAGGAAATATTACAGAGTGAAGTCGGGTTTATATACTGAAGAGTCCAGAACATATAAAACTGTTAAAGTATTTCAGATGAATTGGAGTTTCAGGTTTCCAGAACAAAGTAAGAGGATGAATCGGAATGGCGTCAGAATGATGGAATAATAACTGAGGGTGATGGCACAATAATTGTGAAGCAGGGGGAAAGGGAATTATTGATAGGAACTGTGAATGTCAAGGAATGTCAAAGGAAAGGGACATATGTCAAGAGATAGCTGAGATGGGAATACGAAAGTCCAGGATGGGAATGCAAAAGTCCGGGATGGGAAATATGGGATTCAGAATATCAGATGAAGGAGAAATCTTCTAAGGTAAAGTCTGGGGCTCAGGGTTCGGGATTTGATCATAAGGGGCCGGAATTGGGTCGAATGGGTTGGGAAAGTTTCGGGATGTGACACTTGACAAGGAGTACCAAAAGTCCAGACATGGAAATATGGGATATGGGATGTGAGATTGTGGGATTGTCGGGTACAGGATAGGGAATAGGGAATAGTTCAGGATTTGACCACAAAGTGTCAGAAATGATCTAGACATATAGGGAAAGGTATGGGATGTGACACATTGCCCCCTTTGTACCACTAAGACATGTTCTGTAGTATAGTCATGTACCTTGCCTGAAGGCTAGTCCTCACTGATCATGCTTTCAGGCTCTTGTGCTGTCTAAAAAGTGGATGTGAGTGGGCTTCCTAATTGATGTAACTGCTCTGCTTACTGTGTCAAGTGAGAATGTTACAACAAACTGACCTATCTGGGAATTCAAAGGGAGCAAATAATGCAAATTGTAGAGCTGGTCAAGGCGACAAGCCTCAAGACTATGAAAGCGATCATATTGCAAATTAAAGATATTGGTTTGCAATCCACAACAACTTGTTGATGTTTTTCGTCACTTCCTTATCTGATAGTAGTGACCAAGTTCGGCAACAGCCGGGTGGAAAGGTTAGGGACGCTTACAAAGTCTATTAGAAACAGACGCCATACGTAGTGTGCAGTGCCAACGGAATATTAGATTTTTCTCTGCCCTCATCCTCAACACCGGCGAGATAACCTCAAGATAGCCAACTTTCGAATACCCTAGCTTCCCCCCGCGAAGCGGGGAAGAGCGATGCCGTCAGACGAGAGAAAATGTACCGCAAACAGCATGATCGGTGCGTCCTCGTCTCTTTTTCCTGCTACACATCCCAATCTTTTTTCTCTCATCTTTAGCTGGCGCTGGCGGCGGCCTCGTTGCCAGTATCGCCACCTGTCCACTTGATGTCGTCAAGACCAAATTACAGGCCCAGCGGGTAGTCCACGGCCAACCAGGTTATCAAGGCGTCATTGGTCCGTACATGTCCAACATCTATCTCCGCGTTCATCTTTCATAACATGCTTTATAACCTATTTTTTGGCGTGCAGATATTGTCAAGACTACGTTGCGACACGATGGTATCCGAGGAATGTACCGAGGTCTGGGTCCAACAATCCTGGGCTATCTTCCCACCTGGGCAATATATTTTGCGGTTTACGATGGCATCAAGACTCGCTTCGGAGAGCCTCCATTGGGTGAACCTCAGAAGCCTGGCCGAATTTACCCTGCCGCACAGCCAAAGGGCTACCAACCTGTCATGCGAGATCATCCTTGGACACTGCATATTCTATCCGCAATGGTAGCTGGAGCGACCAGCACAACTTGTACCAACCCATTGTGGGTCATCAAGACTCGTTTCATGGTATGCCACGTTTTTTCGCTGTCTGTACGCCTCAAACAGGACAACTTCAATTCACCCCAATTATCGCTTTATTACGTCAGACACAATCCCGACGAGAAGTGAGATATCGACATACTTTCGATGCTGCCCTTACGATCTATCGTAATGAAGGCATACGAGCATTTTACCGTGGACTATTACCCAGTTTATTTGGGATCGCTCATGTTGCTGTCCAGTTCCCGCTATACGAGCAACTCAAAGTATGGGCACGTGAGTTCATACGCATCCTTCCGGTACCCGGTCTTTGCTGAATAGCTCTTCAGAAGGGGACTCGGATGCTCGCTTGCGCAGTGACACCATTCTTCTTTGTTCCGCCATAGCCAAAATGACCGCCTCCGTGGCTACATACCCCCATGAAGTTGTACGGACACGACTTCAGACACTGCGGTTACCCATTGCGGAGGACATGTCATCAGATGGAATGATTAAAGCGCATACACGACGAAGTATTATATACATCACGCGCAAGATCGTCCAGAAAGAGGGTTGGACGGGTCTGTATAAAGGGTTATCTATTAACCTATTTCGAACGGTGCCTAACAGTGCGGTTACTTTGTTGTCGTGAGCACCCATACTTGACCGAATATTGTTCCGTCGTGTTGATTCACCTCCTGTACCTGGTTGCAGCTATGAAGTGTTGATGCGACACCTGGCATCCCAGGAATAATCACGAAACTGACTAATAACTGGCACTTCATACCACCCCAGGTGTACATAGGATCCGTGCTCGTTTAGACGAAACGGTCAAACCATAGATTAGCTTGCTGTACATTATCAGGACGACACTACCTCCTGCACTGTTCTTTTTTCTTCGTTAAATGGAATTACAATCGCATCATGTTATGCCATATCCGCTCGCGGGGGTCGTTTCGTTGTTTCATCGTGGTAATCGATAACCACAGCTTGCGTGGAGATTGGGGGAAATACGGGAAACACGGGAGCCGTCTCGCGTTCATTCATCTGCGTTGTCTAGGGTTGCGTGGGGAGATGGAAGCTGTTCTTTGCAACGTGATAAATTTCCTGCAATCTTGCACGATAGAGGACGATAGCCTGTGAGGATTTTAATTTGTCAGGCAGGTCACCGCTGATGCCCCTCGAGTAAGTCGTCACCAATGTTCTGGGGTTGTACTTTCGCGAAAGCGGCAGCGGTTTGGGTGAGTGAGAGTGCCCGTCTCGGACTCTGGAATAGACACGGTGTTTGTATGTTCCTGCTCTCAAGTATGTCTCAGCGTCCGAGAAAGTGAAGCACAACGTCCATACAACCTTAGATTGGTCGCCCCCGGCTTACTCCCCGCAAGCCATATATCATATGTATAACATATGTATGACCATCGGAAGAGATGGAACCGAGGTATAGGCACAAGCTCGCCTCGTGATACCAAGACCCAATTCAGCCATGTCTCCGCACAAACTTAGCACCGCTCAGCACATGTGTCAGTAAGTATGTATATGCCTTCGGGACAGCTCCCCCGTGCACACGAAAACCAAGACATGACATTTCAGGTTTCCGTCTGATACATCATCGTCATCATTAAAGGCGGATACGTAATCGTATGGTATATCCTACGGCATATATGAAAGAAAAGAAAAGAAAGTCAGAGAAAAAAAAACAGCAAAGTTCATTCGCGTCCGTCTCTCCCTCGGGAGTAAAACTGTTCGGCCAGTGCACAACACATGCAGATGCACAATACATACTGAGTTCGGGTTGATTGAGTTAGCGAGCAGGTAGGTAAAAAGAGCGTGGATCGTCCCAAACCTCTAGTGGGGAATAGGAACAAGTGTGTGCATGTGCCATGCTGCCGGCATGGGGGGTGGGAAGACATAATGTCCGACAGGGTATGAAAACTGGGGTGATGACATGTTTGGATGCAACGAACGGAAGTGCCCTCGGATCGTAGTTAACTAGACACGCCACTTGAAGGAGAGGTTCAAGTAGGAGTAACGGACGGTCCTTATGAGAAAGCAGAAGGTAATTATCGAATAGTGGGTCGCCCAATGGTAAAAGGAGAGTCTGGGAACAAGAGACTGACCAGCGAAAGCGTGTAAAAGTGAGATCCTAGGGGTTAGAAAGTGAAGCAGAGAATATGCAACACCGCTATAGACCACGAAGAAAAGCGACAACAGGAGAGGGGCAGGACTGCAATGCAGACAAAAGGTATCCGAACAATATTTCAACCAACAATGAGAACCGCGCTGCAAATAAAATAAAAAGTAAAACGCGTACAAGAAATCCTGAAGCTAGTGATTTGGCACCGCATCACCAGCATCGCTCAGGGTTTCCACTCTAACTCCTCGTGACGAGCTCACACTCCGAATATCCCTGCCTTCTTCAGCCAGTTCGCGGTTCATGATTGCATCATCGTTTCTCTCTTCGGGTTCTTCCACCGTCGCACCGGCAAAATCAGGCTTTCGTAAGGCCTTCCTGAATGCATCCGCCATGATCGCTGCATCAGCGCCTGAGAACGGCCCTTGATCTCCAGCAGAATGTGTCCTCGAAATCTCCGAAACTCCGTCGGGTGAGACGATGGAAGAAGGTCGGTGATGCTCTGAGGAAGCTCGGCCCCCCGTAACCCCGACTCCAGCACTCGCAAGGAGTGGTAGTTGTGGCGAGTTCGAGTTCTGGGCGTTTGCCATCATTGGCGAAGATGAGCCCATAGATCCACGGTTTGAAAGTTGCTGGCGTCTCCGCAGGCGTCGCATGATAAGCCAAGCTAGAACACCTCCAGCGACGATAGCAAGGAAGCCAAGGACAACGATGACAGCTATGGCCCAATGTGGGAAGGGAGAGTCGCCCTGCGGCTGCTGGATGTTACCCGAGGCGGTGGGCGATGAAAGAGCGGCGATGGATGAAACGGATGCTACGGATGCAGTAGACTGCACGGAGACCGCAGAGAGGGATGAAAGCGCCGCTGTGGACATCGAAGAGGCTATTGAATCTGCATATGTTGTTTCTGAGTGGAATGATAGTCATCAGAGGCTATACAAATTCAAGATCCAATTGAACGTACGTATGGCGAAGAATGTGGGATTCGTCGTTTGCGAGCCATCTAGTCCATTCTGGTCCGTCACAATCCAATAAAAGGGATAAGATAGGTTTTGACCGGGCTGCCATAGTGTGCCATTGTCACCAAACCAACTGTCATTGACCGGTACATTATACTGCCCCGCAGTGCCGGTTGGGTTCTGCAGACCGAGGACGCTGAACAACGGTTCTTGAGTGGCGGCATTACAAAGGTATAGGTTCACTAAGTTGAATTGGTCAATTTGTGGTCGTCGACTGTTCCCTGCGAGGTGGTGAGTACATCAACGCCACGGGAAAGTAACTACTGACAAACGACCGCTGCCCATTGGTGTTGAAAAACCAAATCACCAGCTGTCGGATAGCATGTCACATTATCGTTGTTGGCATAAATCTCACAGTCGTATTTGGCTTGTTCTGATGAAGAATCGCAGACACGGTCAGTAAAATTTACAGAAATGGAGTGACGTTTGATGCACGAGAACTCGCGACGACAAAGAACGACTAGACATAGTACACACCAACTGCGCCCGAATCCGTGATAATGGTACCTTGCCTTTTCAACACCGATGGAGTAGGAAGTGGTGAGCCCTCTTGTTCTCTCTTCCTCTTCGATCTCTCGTATGATATTGATGGTGGGACCGTTTGTGCAGGCCAGGGCGAGTTGTCGGATGGACTTGGGGACATTTCTCAAGGGATCGAAAAGAAAGATGGAATGAGAGATCTGCGAAAGTATGTCTAGGTGTGAAGGGAGGACTTTGGGGATGACGGGACAAGGTTGGAAGAGTGGGAGATATTATGGTTGTGAATTCGGGGAGAATCCTGGATGGAATCAACCAAGGCGACTTGCGAGCTGGAAGAGACTCCTTAATATCACCTTGTACGACGACGACGACGACGATGCGTTGGGGACGACAGCAACGGCGACGAGGACGGGGACGGGCAAGAAGGGACGGGAGCGACGAGTCGAAGGACACTGACAGCGTTGCAAAAGGCGAAACCCAGATTTCTCCCAAAGACCCCGAACACCTCGCTTAGCTAATATTTCTTACCATTGTCTTCGCTCAAAACAAACCCGACCTGAGAGCAATTCAATCAGTTCCTCTGATCGCAACACACACTTAGATCTCCTAGAAACTACCATCAGGTAGTACATGCATCTCACGTAACACGAACATCCTGTTACCTGAGTGTCTTGGACTCGTCACGTACACGGCTGCATCCCAGCCTGGTCTGTGTTCATTCCATCAACTGACATCACTCATCAATCTTAAAGTCCTGGCAGGGGACGCATTTGGGCTTGAGGATGCACCCAATAACTTGCAAACACGAGGACCGGCATCCATGCTATTCGCGGCATAGGATCCTGCGGAGCATGAGTGGCGGATGGCTACCTATATGACCAGTACCAAGGAGACCGCAAGCTGCCGTGGGTGTTCGTTGCCCATTTTTCAGCAGGTTGCGACAACGTAACGCGGTGTGGATCCCCAAGCGCGTTACCAACACCGTTGATGCTATATATATAAGGGGGAGAGACCAGCCCGAGAACCTTGCTCAGCTGTCTCACAACCACGTCAAACCTTGGGTCTCCGCCCCCAGCGCTTGCCCGTTGTTGGGTTCCGAGAGTCGGAAAGAGGGTCGCAGCTTGTACAGGCAGAAGTATGTGCGCAAGGTCGATGATTGAGAATGTCAAAGTTGGCGGTCAATCCTCCCTACCATTAGGTAGTATATGATCTCATAATCATTCCTATGCAATAGCCCAACGTGTCGCGTCTGATTCTTGCGAAGTGACCAAGGTCCAAAAGCTCCCATAGCTTCTGGTCCAAGGCCAGCTATGCCGGACCATGCTACACAGCAGATGGAAAAGGTGGCCAGTGCGCTGCCTGCCATTTAACAAGCAATAATGTAAGATGCATATCTGGCACGGAGAAAACTCGCCAATATTACTGGTCGGTCATCCGCGGAGCGGCGTTCCTAACAAGGTGTATGCATGCGTGACTTTATTCGATGGCCAGATCAAATCAACTGAGAACCACAGAGAATAAACTTGGCATACCGTTACTGGGGCTTGGAGCAATTCTGATAAAAGGATCTTGTTGCCCATCGTGGAAGGAATCTGGGATTTCTGAGACCCCAGAAAGCGAATGTAGTACCCGCGAGCCTGGCTGCCAGGCTTGTCTCTTTCTCTTCCTAAAACATTAATTGAAAATCCCACTGGCAGTGACGCGTGGGTTGCGGGAGTGGGAGGTTGATACATGTTAGAATTGAGTGGCCCCAGTCAGCCTTTGTTCATACTTCACACTGGCAGTGCAAGAGATGCTAAGCGCAGACTCAGGTTAGTCTGCCGTTTATGTAATGTTGCTCGTCCTCGTCAAACTTGGTCGTGTTTAAACCCCTTCATTGGACTCCGGACAATCCTTAACTACGTTATTGGATGTGGCACATGTAGCAGCCAGACTGCAATGTCCAATCTATCGTCCAACTTCAAGGTGTAATCGACCCAATTTGGGACCTATTCCGTGACCACCGAAGATCGAAGATCGTAGGCCAAGGTAGTACAGGCCATCAGCCATCGCGACACGTTTGAACACTTTCTGAAGTGAGAAGGCTGCGAAGTATTGGGTTGCAGCAGCCGAAGCCAAGGACCCGCGGCGTACGATCCCCAAAGCAGTGCGCAACGTATACATCCCGTACGCTGTTGGACGTCTTCACTTATACCTCTGTTCCGGTGAAATCGCATTTTGATTTGTGAACAGCGTCAACCTGAATGCTGAAACTCAAGTTACCTAAACACCGGATCCATAATATGAACTTTGGGCATCAGAAGCACTGAAGCCCCATTACGATGCGAAGTCTCAGCCTGAAGAAATTCGTCTAGGCATGAGGCATTGCTGGCAGCCAAACGATAAAGCAATAAGCACACATTCCGTGCCATAGGCTATAAAAGGCCGTTGATCCCGTGCTCGCACCGCGCAGTCGGCGGAGACTTGCGCACTAATCACGTCCTTGCGGAGGGTGCGCTCCGCCCTCTCGGTCAACACCACAGTACTCTTCGGTCTCCTTCGTGATCGAACATCCACAGTCGTCAGCGAGGTTTTTACCGTGGTACCGTCGGCTGTTGGAAAGGATCTTCCATAACGTGCGTGGATGTTCAATGCAATTCGTCCCATTTGTTGCAAGGTTACATAGATTACTTGCGGCTTCGATGTTTTTGCTGGACAGTTACACTGCAATGGCTTCCAAAGTCACGGAGATCTAACATATAAACCAACTTGAGCCACCGAAACTAGGGTAGTACCCTGCCGATGTGAGTACAAGGCTACAAGCACTTATTCGTAGTCTGGCATAGAGTTGGACCCCGGGGGAAGTATGCAATTAGGCTTGGGTCATATGCTCACTGGAGTACTTAAGCTTTCCCTTCCCTTCCTTAGTACTTCTACCTTGCCCCCTCACATAGGGTGGAAAGAAAATTCAAATTCAAGGCAGTTGCTATTTCCCCAGGCCGAGACAGGTCCAGGGCTATAGCTATATGTATGTAATCATGTCATGGTGAGACACCACAGTACTAGTGCACATTGCTACAGGGGGGAAGGCTGCCAACACTGGGGCAAATGAATGCAGAAGTCAAAGTTCTGTCCATGCTTGATACATAGATCTTACTGTCAAAAGTAACTTGGAGTTTGTGAACAAGCATGGCAGTGCTAATGCACTGTACTGGAACTTAGGCATTATACTTAAACTTCAATTGTCATACATCCACTGGGTACCTTGTTTCCCAGTGCACACAAACTGACTGTGTCTTTGACAAAAACTATAAGAGGGCAGTAATTGCCTGGACTCAGCCACTGCCAAAGAGGGGCAAAGAACAACTGAGCAATCTAAGTATATACAGTGACTCCATAAACCATTGCAATGTTTAGCCAAAATGTGATGCATGAAGCACATTGAAACAGGCCATGAGAATCTTGCTTAGCTCTGGTGAGGTGCATTGTAGTAGTCACTCCTGGCTACAAATCAGTCCTTGGGTCATGTGATTTGCTTCAGGGACAGCAGAGATATGCCAATTATAAAGCAGTACCACCATTGCAATGGTTTATGTACTTGTCACATCCCAAAACTTTCCTAACCCATCCAGCCCAATTCCGACCCCCTATGATCAAATCCCAAATCCCAAGCCTCAGACTTGACCTTAGAAGATTTCTCTTTCATTGGACATTCTGAACCCCGTATTTCCCGTCCTGGACTTCCACATTCCCGTCCTGGACTTTCACATTCCTATCTCGGCTATCTCTTGACATATGTCACTTTCCTTTGACATTTCTTGACATCTACAGTTCCTATCGATAATTCCCTTCCCCCTTGCTTCACAATTATCGTGCCATTGCCCTCAGTCATTATTCCACCATTCTGACGCCATTCTGACTCATTCCTTACTTTCTTCCAGAAACCCGAAACTCCGATTCGTCCAACATAAACATACTTTAACATCTTTATATCTTCTGGACTCTTCAGTATATAAACCCGCTTGTACACTCTGATATTTCCTTAGTTCGAATATCAACTAAATCCCATTCTCTCCTGCTCTCTTTCACTCTGAAACCCCTTCAGTCCTTGAGTTGACCTTAGGATTGTCCTCCGACCCTCTGCTCTGAAATCAAGGAACAGAACTTGTACAGGGGCACAGCACATAAGCTGAAGCCGAAGTTCCTTACCCCTCCAACCCCCCTCAGGGATTCCCAACCAACCCTGCCATTCCATGCACTCTGGACTATCCTCGAATTCCAGGATTGAACCTGGACTTGACAGTACTCTATGATAAATTAGGGTAATATCACTACTTGGTATAGCCTCCCTTGGCTTTAATCACTGCCTCAACCCTCTTAGGGATGCTTTCAATCAACTCCTAACACTCTGCAGCTGAAATTCTCTCCTACAATTCCTTTATTCCTTTAGGAGGGTGTTCATGCTCTGTGTCAAGTCTGGGTTCAATCCTGGAGTTCCTGAAAGTCCTAAGGGGCAGAAGCGTGTAAGGGATTGGGAATCCGTCAAGGGGGGTTAGAGGGGTGAGGGACTTTGGCTTCAGCTTATGTGTTATGCCCCTATACAAGTTCTGTCCCTTGATTTCAAGGCAAAGGTATCAGAGGACAAACCTAAGTTCAACTTAAGGACTGAGAAGGGGATTCAGAGTGAAGTCAGGACTTTGAGGATAGAACAGGATTTTGTTGATATTTGAACTGAGGAAATATGACAGAGTTCAAATGGGTTTATATACTAAGGAGTCCGGAAGATATAAGACTGTTAAAGTATTTGGGTGAATCAGGGATTCAGGTTTTCGGAGTATGGCAAGGGATAAATCAGAATGGCATTAGAATGGTGAAAGGGTAACTAATATCAATGGCACAATGATCATGAGATAGAAAGAGGCCATGTGGAAAGGAGCAGTAAGTGTCAAAGGAAAGGAATGTGATAAAACAAACATAAGTGACATAGGATCAATGAAAAGTCTTTCAAGGTCAAGTCTGGAGTTTGGGATTTGGTTGTGACTGGCCAGGAATGTGTAGGGACAGATAGGAAAAGTTATGTGATGTGACACTCTGCAAGCTTCCTTTGGAGGCAACTCCAGGCATGTTCTATGGGATCAAGATCTGGAGACTGTGCAGGCCATACCATGGTCCTAAAATCCTGCTCCTCTAGCCACTCCTTGACCTTCTTCCAATCCTCCACAGTCCAATCCTTGTGAGCATAGGCATAGTCCAACTGGGCCTTATGATGCTTGGCAGAGAGAAAAGGGTATTTTTGCTTGACTATAGCCTTCAAACCAGCCTTTTTCAAGGCCTGGTAGACAGTATTAGAATGGAGGGGCTGGTTGATGATGTTGGTAAGGGATTTGGTGATCTGAACAGCATTCTTTGCCTTGTGAGTAGAGATGAAATGAATAGCATGGTGGACATCAGCAGGGGAAAGCTTGGATGGACAACCTCCAGTGGACTTCTGCAGCCTGAATGCTCTTTTGCACAGATACTAAAGATGGTAGAGGTATGGAGACCAGTGGATGTGACAATAGAATGAGCAGAATGAGCAGAGTCAAGCATGATGTCAAGTCCGGGTTCAATCCCAGAATTCCCAGATAGTCTGGAGCATGCGGAATGGCAGGGTTGGTCGGGAATCCCTGAGGGGGGGTCGGAGGGGCAAGGAACTTCAGCTTCAGCTTATGTACTGCACCCCTGTACGAGTTCTGTTCCTTAATTTCAGAGCAGAGGGTCGGAAGGCAATCCTAAGGTCAACTTAAGGACTGTAGGGGTTTTAGAGTGAAGTGGAAACTCCGCAGGAGAGAATGGGATTTAGTTGATATTTGAACTAAGGAAATATCAGAGAGTACAAGCAGATTTATATACTGAAGAGTCCGGAAGATATAAAGATGTTAAAGTATGTTGGACAAATTGGAGTTTTGGGTTTCCGGAAGAAAGTAAGGAATGAATTGGAATGGTGTCAGAATGGTGAAATAATGACTGAGGGCAATGGTGCAATAATTGTGAAGCAAGGGGAAAGGGAATTATTGATAGGAACTGTAGATGTCAAGAAGTGTCAAAGGAAAGTGACATATGTCAAGAGATAGCTGAGATAGGAATACGAAAGTCCAGGTTGGGAATGCAAAAGTCCAGGATGGGAATGCAAAAGTCCAGGATGGGAAATATGGGGTTCAGAATGTCCAATGAAGGAGAAATCTTCTAAGGTAAAGTCTGAGGCTTGGGATTTGGGATTTGATCAAAGGAGGCCAGAATTGGGCCGGATGGGTTAGGAAAGTTTTGGGATGTGACAGTCAGAGGGGCAAGGGACTTTGGCTTCAGCTTATGTGCTGTGCCCCTGTATGAGTTCTATCCCTTAATTTCAAGGCAGAATTTTGGAGGACAATCCTAAGTTCAACTTAAGGACTAAGAGAGGTTTTCAGAGTAAAGCAGAGACTTTGGAGGATAGAACAGGATTTAGTCAATATTTGAACTGAAGAAATATTACTGAGTGAAGTCAGGTTTATATACTGAAGAGTCCAGAAGATATAAAACTGTTAAAGTATTTCGGACGAATTGGGGTTTCCGGAACAAAGTAGGGGATGAATCAAAATGGCATCAGAATGGCGGAATAATAACTGAGGGAAATGGCACAATAATTGTGAAGCAGGGGGAAAGGGAATTATCGATAGGAACTGTGAATGTCAAGGAATGTCAAAGAAAAGGAACATATGTCAAGAGATAGCCAAGATAGGAATACAAAAGTCTGGGATGGGAATGCAAAAGTCCAGGACGGGAAATATGGGATTCAGAATATCAGATGAAGGAGAAATCTTCTAAGGTAAAGTCTGGGGCTCAGGGTTTGGGATTTGATCACAAGGGGCCAAAATTGTGTTGGATGGGTCAGGAAAGTTTCTGGATGTGACAGGAGTGAGTGGAGAAGCACTCACTAATAATAATCAGGAACAGGAACAAGAAGAAATGGGATTAAGTGATATAAGAAAGTGATGGAGTGTCCCTGGAGGCTTAGGAGTGATGACAACAAAAGGATGATGGGGTGCAATAAGAGTCCACACAAGTTCTGGATAGATTCTGAGCAGACTCTGAGACTCTGAGCAGTTCCACCTAGCAGCAGAGTGGAGGTATGAACTCCAACATTTCAGAAGTGTGGAGTTGGTGTTCCAGTTCTGGAGTTCACTATATTTTGTCACTCCCACTTGAGTGCATTTGTAGTCCCATAACCCAAACAAATTTCCAGTGTTGTTCCCAAATGAGAGGCTTGTAAGGATGTCTGCTACCATGTTGTCTGTGGGAATGTAGTGGATGATGGCTTCTTCTTTTCTGACAAGGTCATCTCAGATGAAGTGGTACTGCTGCTGGATGTGCTTAGTCTGTGCCCAGAATTGGGAATCATGGCTTAGGATGATAGTGGCCTGGTTGTTGCAGTGGAGAATAGTTGGCCCCTTCTGTGGATGTCCAATTTCTTTGAAGAATTTCCAAAGCCATGCAAGATGTTGTCCAGCAAGACTGAGTCTGATGTACTCTGACTCAGTGGTGGAGAGGACAACCATGCTCTGCTGTTTTCTTGACCAGGAGATAGCTCTGCAATTACTGAGGAAAAGGAATCCAGAGGTAGAGCAAGAGTTGTCCAGGTCCTGAGACCAACCTGCATTGGAGTACCCTTGAAAGTCCATGTCCATACATAGATACCTTGGAGCTGTAAAAGTGGAGTTCCATGTCCTTGGTAGCTTGGATGTACTGGAATACATGTTTTGCCACTTTCCAGAGCATTTGCTTTGGCACAGTGCTAACTGGCTGAGTGTTTGGACTGCATATGCAATTTCCAGATGCATTTTGAGCATGAGATACATCAAAGAGTTGATGACTGTGAGATAGGAGACTTTCTGGCTTTCAATGACCATCTCCAGAAGGATTTGATTGTTTTCCAGATCTGTGGTGGAGAGCTGTAAGTTGTGCACCATCAGAGCCCGGATGCATTTGCATGTGGTCATTCCAATGTGATCTAGGATGGTATGGAAGTATTGGCATTGTGACAAGGAGATGGTCTGGAGTTTCCAGTCCCGGTTAATTTCAATTCTGAGGATGTATGTATTTGGCTTCTCTGAGGTTGTGTATTTTGAAGGTTGCCAAGAGTTTGGCTTTGACAAAATACAGTGAACTCCAGAACCAGAACACCAACTCTGCATTTTTGGAATGTCATACCTCTGCATGTGCAAAATGCTGGAGTTTGTACCTCCACTCTGCTGCCAGGTGAAACTGCTCAGAATTGATCTGGAACTTGCACAGACTCTTATTGCACTCTATCATCCTTTGTTTGTCATGATTATCATTAGGAAGTCCTTCTCCACCCACTCTGCTACATATATATACTTAGTGGAGTTTTTAAGAGAATGAAGGCAAGGAGTCTAGTGGTAACTGCAAACTTCATTCTGGTGGGGCGGGCTTCCAAGGTCTGGAGCAATGTGATGTGCTCGGAGATGGTGGAACCTCCAGACCATGCAGGGTTGAACAGCTGTTGGAACATGTAGAAGGTGGAGGCAAGGTTTGATGCTTGGTGAATGGATAGGAGTGCATCAAAGAGGGCCCTGGCAGTAGTATGCATCTCTGTCTCAAGTAAAAGAGTGTCACTGATGCTGTCCTGAATGATTCCATATGCTCTCTTGTTCTGCTTTGTCCATTTCCAGACTTCTTCCACTATGGCTATGCTGGAGGTCATTGGAGTTTTGGATGAGGTAGGGGAAATGGTTGAGGAACCAGGAACAGGTACAGTGGTGGTGGTACCTGGGGTGTTGAGGGATGTGGTTGGACAGGTGTCAGTTCCCAGGGCCATGCCTAGGACTTTCTCTCTCTAAAGTTTCACTGTGATTTGGAGTTTCTTTGGAGTTTCCAGATTTGGAAGTTTGAAGGACTGATCAGAGTCAGGCATGTGGGAGTGTCAGCAGAGGCTGTATTGGACAACATGGTAGAAGTTTTAAGGGTCTGGAGTTTGTCCAGATGTGCACTGAGGGATTTGTGCAAGAGTTGAGTTGTTCTGGAGAGGTTTCCTTCCACTGATATGCACTAGCAGGGCTCATAACCCGACAAAAACTATAACAGGGCAGTGATTTCCCAGACTCAGCCACTGCCAAAGAGGGAATGACTGAGGAATCCAAAGTGAAAGCTAAGTATATATATGTGGTGGAGTGGGTAGAGAAGTGCTAACTAATAATCAGGAAATAGAAACAGGAACAAGAGGAAATGGGATTAAGCAATGTAAGAAAGTGATGGAGTGTCCCTGGAGGCTCAGGAGTGATGACAAGAAAAGGATGATGGGGTGTGATAAGAGTCTACACAAGTTCTAGATAGATTCTGAGCAGACTCTGAGACTCTGAGTGGTTCTGCTGCCAGGCGGAGTGGAGGTACAAACTCCAACATTTTGGAAGTGCAGAGTTGGTGTTCTGGTTCCAGAGTTCACTGTATTTTGTCAGTCTTTACTTGCTCTGTGCACCTTTGAACTCACTACTTCAAGACCTAGAGAGAGAAGAAGTGAGACATGTGAACTGCAAAAGCATACTCAAAAGGCAGGATGTGTATAATTAACCAGTGAAACTTACATGCTGTGCTCACTGTGGAAATGAGAAATTGGCCAGATGCCAACTGTACCAGGATGGCAAGTGTATCTAGACCCAGAACATGCCAATAGATCTAACCAGACTCAAACCAGAGTGTAAAGAAAATTTCAGTGTGTAAGGACAAAATCAGTGTACAAACAGGGCTAACTAGACACTATCCATACTCAGGACATTGACCATAACTCACAACCCATACCCATCACATTATTATGACAATCTCAACACAATCCATATCCCAATCTCTGGTAGCCAATTATCTGGATGCCAAACCACTCATTAGTTCCTTTTCTTCTTCTTGCTAGGTCTCTTTCTCCCTCTTTCCCTAGCCACATCAGCAAACTAACCCTTAGCTGGACAGTGTCACAAGGTTTCTAGACATTTCAAGCAAGGTACCTAACTTGCCAGCACTGTCTGGACTGGACAGTACTCTCAAGTCTGTCCCAGACTGTCATTGGTTCACTTGATTACACACTTAGGATAGTTTTATTCAAAAAATAATAATTAAATGCTATACTTTTGGGTGTGGGTGCACCATTTGGGATGCATGTGGCTTGTTTTAATGATAGGTGCTTTGTTTGGGGTGCAAGATGCACCATTTGGGCTGTGCTGACAAAATTCAGTAAACTCTGGAACTGGAACACTGTCACATCCCGAAACTTTCCCAACCCATCCAGCCCTATGATCAAATCCCAAATTCTGAGCCTTGGACTTTACCTTAGAAGATTTCTCTTTCATTAGACATTCTGAACCCCATATTTCCCATCCCAGACTTTTGCATTCCCATCCCGGACTTCTGCATTCCTGCCCCGGACTTTTGCATTCCTGTCCCGGACTTTCATATTCCTATCTTGGCTATCTCTTGACATATGTCACTTTCCTTTGACATTTCTTGACACCTACAGTTCCTATTGATAATTCCCTTTCCCCTTGCTTCACAATTATTGCGCCATTGCCCTCAGTCACTATTCCACCATTCTGATGCCATTCTGATTCATTCCTTACCTTCTTCCAGAAACCCAAAACTCCAATTCGTCCGACATACTTTAACATCTTTATATCTTCCAGACTCTTCAGTATATAAACCTGCTTGTACTCTCTGACATTTCCTTAGTTCAAATATCAACTAAATCCTGTTCTCTCCTGCTCTGCTTCACTCTGAACCCCTTCAGTCCTTAAGTTGACCTTAGGATTGTCCTCCGACCCTCTGCCCTGAAATTGAGGAACAGAACTTGTACAGGGGCACAGCACATAAGCTGAAGCCAAAGTTCCTTGCCCCTCCGACCCCCCTCAGGGATTCCCAACTGACTCCGCCATTCCACGTGCTCCAGACTTATCCGAGAATTCCGGGATTGAACCCGGACTTGACAAACACCAACTCCACATTTCTGGAATGTCAGTGTTCATACTTCCACATGTCTAGAATGCCAGAGTTGGTACCACTGCACTGCTGCCAGACAAAACTGCTCGGAATCAATCTGGAACTTGCATGGACTCTTATTGCACTCCATCATCCCCTGCTTGTCATCATTCCTAAGCCTCTAGAAATGCTCTGTCACTTCCTTACATCACTTAATCCAAACTCCTCTTGTTCCTGTTCCTATTCCCTGATTATTATTAGCAAGCACTTCTCTGCCCACTCCACTACATAGATTACTTAGTTTTCACTTCAGATTCCTCAGTTGTTTTTTGCCTCTCTTTAGCAGCAGCTGAGTCTGGGCAATCACAGCCCTCTTATAGTTTTTGTCATGTGTGTGGCCTGTTTTTAGGGTGGGTGCTTCATTTGGGATGGGTGTGGCTCACCTTGAGGACAGATGTCTTGTTTGGGGTGCATGTGACTTGTTTCAATGGCTGGTGCCTTGTTCAGGATGCAGGATGCACTATTTGCAATATGTGTGGCCTGTTTGGGGTGCATGTGACCTGTTTTAAAGGCAGGTGTCTTGTTTGGGGTGTGTGTGGCCTGTTTCAGGGGTGGAAACATCATTTAGGGTATTGATGCACTATTCAGGGTGCAGGATATACTGTTTGGGGGCCTGTTTTGAGGGCAGGTGCCTCATTCAGGGTGTTGGTGCACCATTTGGGGTGTGCATGATCCATTTTGTGGGCAGGTGCCTTATTTAGGGTGTTGGTGCACCATTCAGGGGTGTGGGTGGCTTATCAGGTGCAGGTGCCTTGTTTTGAGTGTCAGTGTGCCATTTAGGGTGCACATGCCCCATTTGAAGTGTGGGTGCACCATCCTATGAGTGGGAGTGGAGGGTGAGTGACAAAAAATGTGGGAAGCTTGGTACAGAAATCACATAACACAAAAATGAGGTCCCTTGTCACTAGGAAATGAAAGGCTACATTTTATTAGCCTCAGATTACTAGTATCTAAAACAAATGTTTATACACACTTTTTACAACAAATAAGTAGATACTTTGTATGCATTTTTGGTAAATAATCATCTAGTATTTGTATCCTAAGAAGAAGAAAGAAAAAAGTCAACTACTAGACAATCTGTGGATAACTGGGGCAACTGTGGGAATCTGAAGCACAGTGTGCATCACTATGGAAAACTGTGACTTCTGTGACTTTGGCTATAGAAAAAGGTTAGTTTTCTGATGCAGCAAAATGTGCACAATGCCTGACACCTTCAACATCCTCTTGCTAGAGCTTCCTCACAGAGCTGAGGCTTTCTGTATGACCTTTGAGCCAAAATTGCCTGACCAACTGGTAAGTTCAATATTGGTTTGTGTGTTTGCATTCACCTGTCAAAAAGCTCTTGCAGACAATTGAGATCAAACCAGTTGTAGTGGAAGCATCTGTTGTGAGACCTCAGAATGTACCAGTATCACATCCCATACCTTTCTCCATACATCCAAGTCATTCCCAGCCCTCTGTGATCAAATCCTAAACCATTCCCTACCCCATATCCCATTCCCTGAAAATCCTGCAATCCCATACTTGTCAAGTCCAGGTTCAATCCTGGAATTCTTGGATAAGTCTGGAGCATGTGGAATGGCAGAGTCGGTTGGGAATCCCTGAGGGGGGTCGGAGGGGCAAGGAACTTTGGCTTCAGCTTATGTGCTGTGCCCCTGTACAAGTTCTGTTCCTCAATTTCAGGGCAGAGGGTC
>MU127460.1:162641-205295 GCA_014904945.1 Gyrodon lividus
CTGAGGGCAATGGCACAATAATTGTGAAGCAGGGGGAAAGGGAATTATTGATAGGAACTGCAGATGTCAAGAAATGTCAAAGGAAAGAGACATATGTCAAGAGATAGCCAAGATAGGAATACCAAAGTCCAGGATGGGAAATACAGGGTTCGGAATGTCCGATGAAAGAGAAATCTTCTAAGGTAAAGTCTGAGGCTTGGGATTTGGGATTTGATCATAGGGGGCTGGAATTGGGTAGAATGGGTTAGGAAAGTTTCGGGATGTGACAGTATCCCCCTCTTGGGCACAAACCCTTGAGTGCCTGAATAGGAGTCCATAATAGGAAATGGAAGTATGGCAGAGTTTGAAAATCGGAAATCGATCTGAGGTACCTTATGACCGTCAATTGCCTGTTGTTTAGTTCCATCATCCATCATGTCCACTCACTCGCAATCCGACGACAAAATCGCCCATCTCCAGCAGGAGGAGGAAGAATGTGTGCGGGAGTCCACCCGGAAAATTCAGGAGGCCAAGGAGAAGATGGCCCGGGGGTTGGCTCCCCGGGGCCAATACTCCCTGTGCGGCCTGTGTGAGGGTGAGGGTCCCATGTCCCTGAAGACCGGGCAGTTGTGGATGTACATGAGGTGCACGCAGGCACACTCATCGTGCCAGGAGGCCGGAGCAGCAAAGAAGAGGGCTGCCGTGGAAGTGGCGTTGCCGCATGGAGGGAAGGACCGGAAATGGCGGAGGCAGAAGAGCCCAGAGTACCGGGAGGAGAGCAAGGAGGAGGACGAGGAGGACAAAGAACAACAGGATGCACTCGGGGCCCTGGCAGATGCACTCGGTGCCCTAGCGGGGTTGTATGAGGCCCAGAGGCAGGCCAATGAGGCCTACCAGGGGGCTGCCATGGCACAACTGTTGGGGATCCGACAGGTGCTCACGGACAGCCTGGTGGCCTTCCTCAAGACTCTGGGGTCCCGGGGCACAGAGTTTGGAGGAGGCTGGAGGGCGTCAGAGTGGAAGGGAAAGGACAGGGCAGTTGGGGAGGAGGATCAGGGCACAGATGGGGAGGATGGGGATGAGGAGGAGGGTGAGGGTGAGGAGGATGGGGATGTGGATGGGGAGGTAGTTTAGAACCTTCCCTCGGCCTCACTGTACAATAATAGTGTAGTTGCCTCGTTTTTATGAATTGTAGAATAAGTTTCCGCCATCATTCAAGGGATTTAAGGGGTCCGGACTTCGTGGGATATGTGGAGTGGAAGTCTGAGATGAGTTCCGATGTGTGAGCAAGTTTGGTCGCAAGGATCCAGGAAGTTTCTTCATCAGTCCCTTCGTAGCCCACCCACTTTACCAGATACAGGAGTTGGCAATTCCTGCGTTGCCGGTCAATTTTGGAGTCTAGGATTCCGGAAATTTCATATTTGGGTTCTCTGTTGACTTCAACTGGGGGAGGTGGGGGTTGGACCCAATTTGGGATGATGTTCAGCATTGCGGGTTCCGCGGGTTCCAACTGGGAGACGTGGAAGACGGGATGGACGGTGCGCATGGAGTCCGGAAGTTGGAGGGTGAAGGACAGGGGTCCAGCTTGGGCGATGATGGGATAGGGGCGTGTGGAGCGGAAGTACTTTGCCTTGACGAACACTTGGTCTCCAATCTGGAAGTCCAGTGTGGGGATTTGTCAGGAGTCTGTGGGTCCTTGATAGCATTGTTGAGCGCGGGCCATTTCCATGCATAGGAATTCGTGGAGTTCCTGTAGGTCAACTGCATATTCACAAGTGCAGGATGAGGTCAGATCCCTTTTGGAGTAGACCAAGACGTTGGGGTGGTAGCCTTTGTTAGCAAAGAACAGGGATACTCCTGTAGTAGTGCTAGGGGAATTGTTGTATGCAAATTCCACGAGGGGTAGGAGTTCCGACCAATTGTCCTGTTGGTAGTTGCAGTAGATTCAGAGGTACTGCTTGAGGGTTTTGTTTGCCCATTGCCTTCAGGATGATATCCCGAAGTGAAGTGAAGTGAGATGTCGAGGGCTTTCCCAAGGGAATGGAAGAAGTGGGAGATGAACTTGGAACCCTGATCAGAAGTGATGTGGGAGGGAACTCTGTGCTTGGAAAACACGTGGAGCAGGAATAATTTGGCGAGGCTTGGAGAGTTGATAGTGTCATGAGTGGGAATGAATATGGATTGCTTGGAAAGGCAGTCAATGACTATGAGGATTGTGGTATATCCACCGGAAGAGGGAAGTTGCTTGATGAAGTCCATGGAAATGGAGTTCCAGGGCTTTTTGGGGATTGGGAGGTGCTTGAGCATCCCGTAGGGGCGGTGTCTAGGAGTTTTAGCTTGGGTGCAGGAGGTGCAGGAACTGACATAGTTTTTGATGAAGGTGCAGAGTCCTGGCCAAGTGTATTCCCAATGGATGAGCTCTAATGTCCTGTTTTGCCTGAAATGTCCAGACAGGGGGTGGTCGTGCTTGTATCAGAGAATGTGAAGACAGAGGTCCTTAGCTTCTGGGATGAAGATGCAATTGTTGAGTGTCAGGAAACCTTCAGGGTTGATGGCCCACCAAGATTCCGACGAGTCCAAAAGATGGGGGAAAGCTATGGGGTCGGAGGACAGGGAATCTAGGATGTCCTTGTGAATGTCTTCAATGTCAAGCGGGGACGAGGCCCAGAGGACTGGGGCAAGTAGGATAGTGGCTCATAGGGACAAGGTGAGCTGTTCCTGAGTAAACACCGGGCAGAGGTTGTGGGGATTGACGCAAGCATAGTCCTTATCCACCTCTTTGGGGTAGACATCCCTGTTAAGTCCGGTTCATTCCCAGAATTCCCAGATTGTCCGGAGTGCGGAGAAAGCAGGGTTGGCGGGAATTCCTGAGGGGGGTCGGAGTGGTGAGGAACTTCGGCTTCAGCTTATGTGCTGTGCCCCTGTACGAGTTCTGTTCCTTGATTTCGGAGTGGAGGGTCAGAGGTAGAGATCAATCCTAAGATCAACTTAAGGACCAGGGAAGTTCAGAGGGGATCAGGAAAGAACAGGATTTAGTTGATATTCGAACTAAGGAAATATCAGAGAGTACACATGGGTTTATATACTGAAGAGTCCAGAAGATATAAAGATGTTAAAGTACTATCGGACGAATCGGAGTTTCGGGTTTCCAGAGGAAAGGAAGGAATGAATCAGAATGGCGTCAGAATGGTAGAATGATGACTGAAGGCAATGGCGCAATGATTGTGAAGCAAGGGGGAAGGGAATTATCGATAAGAACTGTAAATGTCAAGAAGTGTCACAGGAAAGTGACATATGTCAAGAGATAACCGAGATAGGAATACGAAAGTCCGGGATGGGAATGCAGAAAGTCCGGGATGGGAATGCAGAAAGTCCGGGATGGGAATGCAGAAAGTCCGGGATGGGAATGCAGAAAGTCCGGGATGGGAATGCGGAAAGTCCGGGATGGGAATGCAGAAAGTCCGGGATGGGAATGCAGAAAGTCCGGGATGGGAAGTATGGGGTTCGGAATGTCTGATGAAAGAGAAATTGTCTAAGGTAAAGTCCAAGGGCCGGGATTTGGGATTTGGTCATAGGGGTTCGGAATTGGGCCGGATGGGTTAGGGAAGTTTCGGAATGCAATCCCAGCGTCTAGTGAGGGAGTCGGGCTTAGCTCCTAAGCATCCGGGGTGGAAGCGGATGACGAGGTTGAAATGGGATAGGAATTCCAACCAGTGGGCTTGCCGGCGGGTCAGGACTTTGGAGGTGGAGAAATACTCCAGATTTTTGTGGTCAGTAACAACATTGATAGGAGTGCCGGAACTGTCACATCCCGAAACTTTCCCAACCCACCCAGCCCAATTCCGGCCCCCTATGATTAAATCCCAAATCCTGAGCCTCGGACTTTACCTTAGAAGGTTTCTCTTTCATCAGACATTCTGAACCCCATATTTCCTGTCCCAGATTTCCACATTCCCGACCCAGACTTTCACATTCCCGACCTGGACTTTTGTATTCCTATCTCAGCTACCTCTTGACATATGTCACTTTCCTTTGACATCTCTTGACATCTACAGTTCCTATTGATAATTCCCTTCCCCCTTGCTTCACAATTATCGTGCCATTGCCCTCAGTCATTACTCCACCATTCTGATGCCATTCTGATTCATTCCTTACCTTCTTCTGGAAACCCAAAACTCCGATTCGTCCGACATACTTTAACATCTTTATATCTTCCGGACTCTTCAGTATATAAATCTGCTTGTACTCTCTGATATTTCCTTAGTTCAAATATCAACTAAATCCTGTTCTCTCCTGCTCTGCTTCACTCTGAAAGCCCTTCAGTCCTTAAGTTGACCTTCGGATTGTCTTCCGACCCTCTGCTCTGATATCAAGGAACAGAACTCATACAGGGGCGCAGCACATAAGCTGAAGCCGAAGTTCCTTACCCCTCCGACCCCCCTCAGGGATTCCCGACCAACCCTGCCATTCCATGCGCTCCAGACTATCCAGGAATTCCAGGATTGAACCTGGACTTTACAGGAACCTTCAAGGTAATGACGCCAATGCCGGAAGGCTTCATGGATAGCAAGGAGTTCCTTATCATGGGTGTCATAGTTGAGTTCCGGGGCTGTCGGGGTGCGGGAGTAGAACGCAACGGGGTGGAATTCCTCGTTCAGGCAATGGATTGAGAGGATTCCTGCAATGGCATAGTCCGAAGCGTCAGTTTCAACTGTGATAGGACAGTCCGGAATCCAGTGAGTAAGGATAGGGGCTCAGGTGAAGGTGTCCTTGAGTTGTGTGAAGGCGGAGCGGCAGGAATCATCGAAGTTCCAGGGGGCAATTTTCCAAGTGAGTTGGGTAAGCAGGACAACATATCAGAGTAGTTGAAGATGAAGCGATGATAGAAGTTGGCGAACCCGAGGAAGGACTGAATATCCTTGACTTTCCAGGGTTTGGGCCAATCTTGGACTGCCTGGACTTTTTCCGGGGACATAGTCAATCCCTGGGGGAAGAGATGGTAGCCCAGGTATTTGACGGAGTCCAAGTGCCACTCACATTTCTCCAGTTTGGCATAAAGTCCGTGTTTCCGGAGACGTCAGAGGACTTCCCGGACATTGTCAAGTCTGGGTTCTTTCCCGGAATTCCCGGATAGTCTGGAGTTGCAGAGGAGGTGGGGTTTTGCGGGAATTCCTGAGAGGGGTCGGAGGGGTAAGGAACTGCGGCTTCAGCTTATGTGCTGCGCCCCTGTACGAGTTCGGTTCCTTAATTTAAGAGCGGAGGGTCAGAGGTTGGTCCGAAGGTCAACTTAAGGACTTAGAGGATCGGAAGGGAGGTGATCAGGAAGGAACAGGATTTAGTTGATATTCGAACTAAGGAAATATCAGAGAGTACATGCGGGTTTATATACTGAAGGGTCCGGAAGATATAAAGATGTTAAAGTACTATCGGACGAATCAGAGTTTCAGGTTTCCGCAGGAAAGGAAGGAAAGAATTGGAATGGCGTCAGAATGGTAGAATGATGACTGAAGGCAATGGTGCAATGATTGCGAAGCAAGGGGGAAGGGAATTATTGATAGGAATTGTAAATGTCAAGAAGTGTCAAAGGAGAGTGACATATGTCAAGCGATAACCAAGATAGGGATATGAAAGTCTGGGACGGGGATACAAAAGTCCGGGACGGGAATACAAAAGTCCGGGACGGGAATGTGGAAAGTCCGGGACGGGAAGTACGGGGTTCGGAATGTCCGATGAAAGAGAAATTGTCTAAGGTAAAGTCCGAGGGCCGGGATTTGGGATTTGGTCATAGGGGTTCGGAATTGGGCCAGATTGGTTAGGGAAGTTTCGGGATGTGACAGACATGTTCCTTGTGAGAAGCCATGTCATTGGAATAAATGAGGATGTCATTGAGGTAGACCACGATGCAGACATCTAGGAGGTCTGTGAAGACACTATTGACAAAGCGCTGGAAAGCTGCAGGGGCATTGGTGAGCCCAAAGGGCATCACCAGCCACTCATATGAGCCGTAGCGAGTCTGGAAGGCAATTTTCCATTCATCCCCGGGAGCAATGCAGACAAGGTGATATGCGTGGCAGAGGTCGATTTTGGTGTATACCTTGGTGCAGCTAGGGGAATCGAGGAGGTTGGAGATCAGGGGTAGGGGATAGCAGTCGTTTTCGTGATTTTGTTTAGTCCTCAGAAATTGACGCAGAGGCACAGGGATCCGTCCTTCTTGCGGACAAAGAGGACAGGAGCACCATGAGCAGATTGAGACTGGCAGATGAAGCCATAGTTGAGGTGTTTGTCTATGAATTCCCAGAGGGACTCGAGTTCTGTAGCAGAAAACTGGGTAAACAGTCCTGAGAGGAGGGGAGTCCGGAATCTCCAGAGGTAACGTCAGGGTCATTGGCAAGTCTTGAGCTGGAGTTTGGAAAGTAATACTGCCCAATACCCAGTCAATCAATGGATTGTAGCGGGTGAGCCAGTTGTGTCCTAGAACAAGGGAACAAGATGAATCCAACGGAGTAACATAAAATGTATCAGAGGTGACAAAGCTGGAAGGGAAACGAACGGAAAGGTCAACAGCACGGGTAATCGTAGAATTGGAAGTACCATCAAAAAGTTTCAATGGAATAGGGGGAACAGAATATGTCGGAAAATGATGCTTGTTAACAAAAGTAGTATCAATGAAACAATCAGTAGAACCACAATCTAACAAAGCGGGAAAAGCAGAAATTTCGGAAAAGTCAGGAAAAGAAACAAGTGGCATAAGGGCCCTGGGATCATAAAGAGTGGACGCATTGAGATGGGTCTCCATAGGTGCATGGTGGGATTCAACGCAGCCTCCTTCCCATGCAGAGTCCGGAAGGCTGTGCCCTAATTTTTTGCCTCAGGGGTAGAGGCCTCAGGTTTGGCTTCCGGAGCAGGAGACATTTTGGCTGTGCAGGCCTTGGATGTGTGGGAAGTGGACTTCTGGCAATCCTTAGCCATATGTCCGGCGGCTCCACAGAACATGCACAGCTTGAGGTCAAAGCGATGTTTTCATTCCTTGGAGGTGAGGTGTCCATCCTTCCTGAGTTTACTGGAGAGGTCCGATGCAGGTTTTGGGGTAGGGGCAGAGGACTGGTTTCCAGAGGGTCTGGTTTGGTGAGCAACTTTGGACTTGCATTCCCAATATCTCTCCTGTCAATAGTCTGGGAGAGAGTCCGGAGTTCTCCTAGGGAGCGCAGTTTTCTGATGTGGGAAAGCTCGTCTTTGATGTGATCTGGAAGTCTGTTGTAGAAGTGGTGTCGGAGAGCTCCCTTGCCATAGCCCCAGACCTGGGAGGCTAGGTGATTGAATTCTACCACATACTTGTTGATATGCTGGGAGTCTTTCATGGTCAAGTTGGTGTTCCACATCACCGATGGGGTCATGGGGGCCAAAGTTGGTTTGGAGCTTGAGGACAAATTCCCGATAATTATCCGTCCAGTCCAGATCATCCATCTGGAGGAGGTCAGGCTCAAACCACTCAAGAGTCATACCTTTTAGGTAGGACTGGGTGAAGGTGACCTTCATGTGGTCAGTCCAGAATGTGTGGGGACGGTCCTGGAAGTTTAGCTTGCATTGGACCAGGAAGGCACGCAGCTTGCGGGGGTCAGTCCCGTCGAAGGTGTTGGGTTCCCACACCTTTGTGCATGGAGATGAGGAGTTTTCAGATTTGCGGTCATGGCACAATAACTCAGCAAGGCTGCAAACTGCGTTGGCAAGCACCATGATGGGGTTAGGCGGGATTGCATTATCCAGGTTGTCGTCGAAGGGGTTTTTGTCATTGGATGGGTCAGGGTCATTGTCACCACTGTTCCTGTCATCAGAGGGGTCCAGGGTGCCCCCGGAAGGGTAACAACCTGCAGGAGTAGGGGTGGAGATACTTTGAGATGGTGTCAAGTCCAGGTTCAATCCCGGATAGTCCGGAGCACGCGGAATGGCAGGGTTGGTCGGGAATCCCTGAGGGGGGTCGGAGGGGCAAGGAACTTTGGCTTCAGCTTATGTGCTGTGCCCTTGTACGAGTTCTGTTCCTTAATTTCAGGGCAGAGGGTCAGAGGACAATCCTAAGGTCAACTTAAGGACTGAAGTGGGTTTCAGAGTGAAGTGGAAACTTCACAGGAGAGAACGGGATTTAGTTGATATTCAAACTAAGGAAATATCAGAGAGTACAAGCAGATTTATATACTGAAGAGTCCAGAAGATATAAAGGTGTTAAAGTATGTCGGATGAATCGGAGTTTCAGGTTTCCAGAACAAAGTAAGGGATGAATCAGAATGGTGTCAGAATAGTGGAATAATGACTGAGGGCAATGGCACAATAATTGTGAAGCAGGGGGAAAGGGAATTATTGATAGGAACTGCAGATGTCAAGAAATGTCAAAGGAAAGAGACATATGTCAAGAGATAGCCGAGATAGGAATACCAAAGTCCAGGATGGGAATGTGAAAGTCCGGGACGGGAAATCGAAAGTCCAGGACAGGAAAATGTCAAAGGAAAGAGACATATGTCAAGAGATAGCCGAGATAGGAATACCAAAGTCCAGGATGGGAATGTGAAAGTCCGGGACGGGAAATACGGGGTTTGGAATGTCCAATGAAGGAGAAATCTTCTAAGGTAAAGTCCAAGGCTTGGGATTCGGGATTTGATCATAGGGGGCTGGAATTGGGCCAGATGGGTTAGGAAAGTTTCAGGATATGACAATACTCCAGATCCCACACCCTGCACCCCACACCCCAGATCCTGGATTCCAAATTCCCATGTCAGGACTTTTCAGAGTCCTATCTCACTTATGACTCATCATCTCATTCCTTTCTTTTGACACTTACTGTTCCTTTCCATATGGTTCCCATTCCTCTTCACAATCATTGCACCATTGTTGTTGGTTATCCTTTCATCATTCTGATGCCATTCCAAACTATCCTTTACTATACTCTGGAAACCCAAATCCCTGACTCACTTGACACATTAACAGTTTTATACCCTCTGGACTCCTTAGTATAAAAGCCCATTTGTATTCTGCAATATTTCCTTAGTTTGAATATCAGCTAAATACTGTTCTATCCTTGAACTCCTGACTTCACTCTGAAATCCCCTCTTCAGTCCTTAAGTTGAACTTGAGATTGTCCTCTGAATCTTTGTCTTGAATCAAGGGACAGGACTCATACAGGGGCACAGCACATATGCTAAAGCCAAAGTCCCTTACCCCTTCAGCCCCCTCCATGGATCCCCGACCCCTCCACACTCTTTCTGCCCTTAGGACCTTTGGGAATTCTAGGATTGAACCCAGACTTGACAGCTGGGAATGATAATATTTGCAGACAAACATAAAGATATGTAATGACCTAATCTGTGGGCATCATTTGCAGTTAGCATTCAGAGTTGGTGAATTTGTTGTGAAATGCATTGCCTGATTTCCAGCAGTCTTGGGTGCCAATTGGATTACACAACCTCCAGGATGAGCTGGACAACCAGTTACCCAGAAGTTGTTTAGACCAGGCTTTGGCTGGGCTGGAAGTACTAGCTAGGAGATAGGAGGGCACAGTGCCTCTGCAGCATGTTGATTGATGCTGGTGGAAGTATCATTGCTTGCAATGTACTAGCCAATCAGGATATAGAAGCCAACAAGATAGATATTGATATCTCACCTGGATCCTTATCTGGAAGACTGTTGATTCAAGTATGCTTCAAATATCCTCTGTGAACATTTTGGCAGTGTCACTTCACTGACAAGGGGTAGGTTATACAGCATAGCTTTCAGGTGTCACATCCCGAAACTTCCTTAACCCATCTGGCCCAATTCCGAACCCTCATTGGCAGGCAATGATTGAATGTACTCATGGATTGGTCAGCCACCATCCATGGGCCCAGCATGGAAGCATTGTCCACACAGAATATGAGGTTGGCAGGGCACTGACCAATCAAGACAAAGCTTCACAGCAACCAGAGGAACTCTCAGGCATGGAAGAAGAAACACAAGTGACAAAATACAATGAACTCTAGAACTGGAACACCAACCCCACACTTCCAGAATGTCAGAGTTTGTACCTCTGCTCCACCACTAGGCGGAACTGCTTGGAGTCTCAGCATCCACTTGGAATCAATGTCACATCCCAAAACTTCCCTAACCCATCCGGCCCAATTCCAAGCCCCAATGACCAAATCCTGAATCCCAGCCCTCGGACTTTACCTTAGACAATTTCTCTTTCATCGGACATTCCGAACCCCGTACTTCCCATCCCAGACTTTTCGTATTCCTATCTCGGCTATCTCTTGACATATGTCACTTTCCTTTGACACTTCTTGACATTTACAGTTCCTATCAATAATCCCCTTCCCCCTTGCCTCACAATTATTGCACCATTGCCTTCCGTCATTATTCTACCATTCTGACGCCATTCCGATTCATTCCTTCCTTTCTTCCGGAAACCCGAAACTCCGATTCATCTGACATACTTTAACATCTTTATATCTTTCAGACTCTTCAGTATATAAACCTGCATGTACCCTCTGATATTTCCTTAGTTTGAATATCAACTAAATCCCGTTCTTTCCTGATCCCCTCTGAACTTCCTTGGTCCTTAAGTTGATCTTAGGATTGATCTCTATCTCTGACCCTCTGCTCCGAAATCAAGGAACAGAACTCGTACAGGGGCACAGCACATAAGCTGAAGCCGAAGTTCCTTACCACTCCAACCCCCCTCAGGAATTCCCACCAACCCCACTTTCTCCACACTCCGGACAATGCGGGAATTCCGGGAACGAACCCGGACTTAACAATCAATCCAGAACTCATGCAGGCCCTTATCGTGCCCCATTATCTTTATCATCACTCCCAGGCCTACAGGGATGCTCCACCACTTTCTTACATTGCTTAATCCCATCTCCACTTGTTCCTGTTCCTATTCCCTGATTATTATTAGCAAGTGCTTCTCTACTTCTATCACTCTAATATGTGATCAAACAGGGGGTGTAGCCCCCTTGCGTGCATAGCATGCCCTGCATGAAGCATGCTAGCCAGAACACATGATGTGATGAAGTCACAACAGGTTATGGCTAATATTCTTCAACAGCCTAGCGCCATGGTCAACATAGAAATGCTGACACGTGATCGGCCCGGGTATTTCACACGCTTCGGACACAAAGTCACATCTTTAGCAGCCTCCATACTGACTGGCTATTTTGCAAGCTTGCAATCAATCCTCCCACAGACAAATGTCGATATTACCGCAGTGATTCAATTTTAAGCCAGCCCACTCAGCCGATTAGGAACCATCACCAGGAGATACCTAGAAGGCGATGACCAGGAGTCAGCGCTACGAGTTCCTCCGAATTACATATCAATGACCGCGATATTGTCGATCCGGGCGTGTTTCAAGTGAGCTGGGAACGCCCAAGGATAGCCACCATCATGATATGGTGGTCACGCTTTCTGCTGTGACATTCAAGATCTCCAGAGGTAAATCCAGGGGGCTTATAAAAGGCACCAGCTTACTACCCTGCCCGCCCGTCTTTGTACTCTGCAAGATGAACTCCAGCACCGTCCCAGCGCCTATATTGGCCTTTCCGCCTCTGAATTTGTCCTCGTCAACAGGGATGGGGTATTGGGGTGAGATGCTAGATTGTAGATGGGGTTATAGCCGCTGACTGTGACTCAGGCCTTCTTGCCGCCACTATGTCAGCGGTTTTGGATTGTTACTTATTGTCGGGATAAGCCTGATGCCTTTGAATCGATAGTCTACTCGGATGCACTGTCCTACAAGCGTACTTTTATTTTCGAAACAATACGGACGGCTGGACCCTCAAAGGCTTGGTATGAAAAGCCCACAGCTGATGCATGTTGCTACTTGCTTAACACACTATTCTAGGTGATATCTTTGTGGTGCGTCTCTGGTCGTTTACAGCGAAATGAAGTCGCAAGTCACCGTGTCGAACGAAAAGTATTCTTGACACACTGTCATGGGCGTTTTTTGCCTATGGGTACTATTACTACCTCGTAAGTAGCGGTCGCCCCGTTCACTCTCTAGGTGATGGATTATCCACAATAACCAGGTGGAAAACTTCGGGAATGATTTGATTCTCCTGAGCATTCCTTGGTGAGCGAATTCAGCCCGAATAGGGAAACATGCTAACGGAGCCTAGGCCTATCTCAGCAGAAGTCTTTGTTGAGACAATAGTCGCGTTCCTGTAAGATCGTTCATGTCTTATGTGTATCCTGCTTACTTTTATTGTCCAGTGCGCAGCTCTTCTTCGCAAGACAACTGTATGGTGGTATGTCCTCGACTCAAGCATGTCATTGTCGACACTTTGCCCACACCCTGCCCAGTGCACAAGCGAAGCTGGCCAGTTTCTGTTGTAATTGTGAGGAATATGCAAGTGAAAGGCGCCTTTTTTGACGAAATTGTTAGGGGATTCTTGCGAGTGTCGCTTTTGGTGGGCGTTTATGCTTTGGTGACCTCAAAGAAGGAGCTGACGGATCCATTTGTCCAGGTTTTGGGATTTGCAAGTTATCTCGCTATCTACGAGGATAAATAGGGAACTTATCCACTTGCATTTAGTCGTTGGTGTCCTCGCCCTTCGGTCCGACGTCGGCCAGATCAACTCCAGAATATCCGCGGTGGGTCAGGAAGCATGGTCGTGTTAGTATACTTACCCCTGTGTGTAGGTTGCGACGGACATCAACAAGGGGTTTGCCACGGCGTGCGACATTGTAGCCACGACCGCGATGTGCTACTTCCTTACAATTGTTAGAACAGAAGTCGCTAGGTATGTCAACTACCTCTACACGCCAAGGTGAAATCTGAAGACCATCAAGGACGAACGCAATTATCACGTCACTGATTATCTACACCATCAACCGAGGCGTCTTAATCACGCTCGTCCAAGGCACAGATCTTCTCTTGTATGCCTGTGCGCCTACTCGGTATTATTGGTGCGTAGTGCTGTTCCTTGTATTGGTGTTGTTTCTATATTGCGCTATAGGGTCCCGTTCCACATGTCTCTCAGCAAGGTCTACGTCAACACTCTTTGTACGCACCATCTACATCGTGATCCAATAACGCACTGACCTTGAGACCAGTGGCAATGTATGGCTTTCATAGAGAGCTCTTTTGAACACTGACGCAAGCCGGCTTATCAGGCTCAATGCTCGGTCCAGCCTGAAGAACAAGAGGGATGTACTCTCCAGCGTTACAATGGCGAATACGAGCCAAAGTTCAGGCGAGTATGCGTCTGGACAGCGTCTGGTTGCCCGTATACCCGCAGTTGATTCCTCGCCTGTTCTGATGTAGGTCAATTAATTGAATGCTCTTTTTGACTCTTGCCTCATTTCGATGGACGACAGCTTATCAGACTACGCAAAGCTTTCGTGAGCTGCCCGCAGCGTACGTCCCTCGCTCGATGTAATGACTACATGGCCGCAGCAAGAAGTGGAGGGGTAGATGGTCTAGTTTTATTTATTGACCCGTATACCTTCAAGTTGTATTCCATATGCCCCACTGCAAACATCATTATGACAACAGATATTACCGTCGCAAGCAGCTGGGCGCCTGGCCGTGGTAACATTAACACTAATAAATATCACACGCGACGTTGACTCCTGCGATTGTGAACGTAGTAGAACTGGCATGTCATATATGAGACATTAATGACAATTGCCTGGCCACCAAGCGATTGAACGCTGCTGTGTCGCACCTGGACTTCAAGCACTACTCGCATTGCTGCGTCCATTGTCAGGCTACAGGTATCTTTTTGAGTCGACGCTAGGCGTTCCGAGTCGGCGCCAGCTTGGAGTTGCAATCTGTTGTGGTCTCCAATGCACAGGCACTACCCTCCACGTCCCCACAACCGTGAAATCACCGTTGGGCAATCCTACGGTGATGCCAGCAATGAGGACGATGCCGACGAAGACAGCCCGATATACACTGCGCGGCGCACCAAGAGCGCTCACGAACTTCGAGGGCAAACCGTCAGGTCCTTGCGTCTTACTACTGATACGCCTGGCCTGCGCACCCTCCTCGGGGAAGGCTTTGGCTGGCGAAAACCCAGAACAGCTCAAATAACGACGGCCCCAGGACAACTCGGCGCCGGTGAGACCGAAACCGAGGCGGACGAACCAGTGAGCAGCCATGTCACTTCCTACTTTCGGCTCGACTGTTGTCGCAGATAGTTCTAAAGGTCCTTATCCACTCTTAACCAGCCAAGACATCTTCCTACCACACGTATCTTTCCTGCTTCAGAACCCTTGGTGTCGCCCAGCGTCCTGACGACGTTCTTGTTCGAATCCTCGCGACTTTTGTCTGTTGTTCCCGCGTCACTCGGGGCATTGATCAATGTCTGGTGTCTGTGGAGCCCACCAGGGTATCCAACGACATACACTTCACATGATCAACAAGATGATGTTGAGCATCCCGGAGGGTGGGGTCGAAGGTGTCTGCCAGACAGGGGAGACTATCTCATCGCCGTGCTTTGGGTAGGTACCCTCCTGTCCGCGCTACTATGTTATTGTGTTAAGACTCTCGGATCTAATGTTCAATCTACAGGCCCTTCTCACGGCGCATCAATGTCTCAAACTAACAACCGGACTTTTGCACCGTTGGCGTGCTTACTACCCACCACTCCCCACTCTCATTCGTCTCCTTGCGCTACAGGCCATTTGCTGGCCCGCTACCCACTTCACGCTGAACATCCTTGGCAGCCTAGGTACGAATCCCGCATGCGATGGTGACCATCTCACTATCCTCGAAAGCGCGCTCCTCCGGTGGGTGACCGCCCGACCTGACGTCTGCTGGGCAGTCATCGGTACGACGACATGTTTTTCGCGGAGCATCCAGATATGGGTCACGAGCAACCTATTACGGTCGTCGAGTTCGAGTTCGGGGATCGGCATAACGCCTTCCACTATACCAGATCGGCTTCAGCCGAGGCCGAGGAGAGCAGTCATCGGAGAGGAGATCAGGAAGTTGACGGGGAGGAGGTGGGATTGGAGTGTCGTAGCAAGGGCGTGCATGCTCCCTGCTGCTTGCTTGTATTTTGTGATGGCATGGATCGGAGCGTGGAGGAGGGAAGGAGGAGGATGTTGAGGCTCTTTCGTTGCGCGTTTCCCTGCGATTTCTTTGCACGCTAGATGCTTATCATTAATACTTGCTCGCGAAACGTGTTGACTAAGCCACGTCCTGTGATGTTGTTCGATGACATCAAATCATTCAGACTTAGCTCGACAACGCCTATAATATGCATTACTTAAAGAAACACAGAAAGCTACTTGAATAGACCAATGGCCACGGTTCAAAATACGATCTAGCCGAATTCTATACCACACAGATATGTACATGCCAATCCAACACATTGTCGCTGGGGATGCCGACAACCAGAAACTTAGATGTAGAACATGGAGCCAGCCAAATCCGAATGGATACCATTGCCCCAGGCTCTCAAGGCGGCGTCAAAGACACTCTTCTTCTCCTCTTCCCTCGCCTCCTTTGACTTTCCTTTGCCCTTTGATGCCGTGGTTGACTTGTCTTCAGAGCTCAAGAAGTCATTCAAGTAGCATCGGCCGCGCTCGCAAGCAAGATCGGCATAGTATGCTGGGGGAATTAGACTGACGGCTTTGGTTGCACGGGCATAGAGGTAGCTCGTGGTGTGTATGCCTTGTTGAACGTCGTCTGCGCCAAGCCTGCCTTCGTCGTACACTACAGTGTAGTGTGTTGGTTTTGCATGACCCTGCAAACCTGCATGGGCTTGGAGGTAAAAGTCGAAGTCGTAGCTGGAGTGTAAGATATGTGTCAGAATAAGGGATGGGAGACATGGAATGGTACGTACACTGAGGTGACACCCTGGTCAAAAATTGTTCCGGGTCGGGTGTTTCCCTTTTTGTCTACGAATTGAGCATTGGTGGGCCACCCTCTGGCGTGGTGGCGTTTGCCGCATATGACGATTGTCAAGACTGGCTTGTAGGGTTTCCCTTTAGGGCCGCCTTTGGGGCTCACCCTCGTGAATGCGTCCTGCATCTTGGGCAGTTCCTGCGTGAGGACAGTGTCGAATTGACCCTATAAACATTGTCTGGAAAACGATAGAAGAACGTGAATGAAGATCAAGTACCTCGGACACGCCATCTCGGAACACGTATACTCTGTCGGGAAGCGACTTGCTGACCTCTTGGAACTTTTTCAAGCGCTCGACCATCATCGCAGAGAGGTCCGTGATCATCTGTTTACGACGATGAGCGCACGAACTAGCCACTTGAGAGATTAAATAAGTGGTGGAATGCGCACCTCTTTCTTCGTTTCCTGGCACCTCAAACTAGCCGGAAATTGGACAAAGTTGTTGTCTACACTTGCCACCACAGCTGCGATGGACGGCGTGCCCTCGGTACTGCCGGGGCCGGGATGAGTTACGTCCATTCCAACGACCATTGTCTTCCCCTTTGTTAACCACTTTAGGTTGCTATCATCTAGCTTATGATTGATGCCCCCGAGCTTGATGTTGACCTTCAAGGCGACGTTCGAGAAGTATTGATCTTGTTTGTTGGATTCCGTGATAACTTTGTTACTTAACATGTGAATAGTGTGTATCCCCAACTCGACGTCGCAGATACGCTTGATGCCTGGATAGATGTAGTTGTCGCGTCCGGATAAAATCACGAGCATGAAGGAAGGCTTTCCGCGCTGATTCAGACTGTTTCTGATCGCTTCACGAATTTCGCCCAGAGCTCGTTGTCTGCCAGGGTCACCGGCGGGCTGTGGGAGCCTCACAGCAATGAGAGCAGGGGTTGCGTTGGATGATATTCCCGACATTCCACTCCTTTGGCATTTTTCAGCGAACCCTTTCCAGAGCCCGGTCAGTCGAGCGTCGTTGGGTCCTTGGAATATTGGGAATTGTTCGTTGACGACCAGAATCCACCACGACTTTACCGCACCGCCGACATGGAATTTGACGTCTAGGATATTCCAGCTGCCGTTGCTGACCCTGGGCGGCTGGCTACCCCTATAACTGATCCTTGGAGGGGGCAATTCACGCGCTGGAAGCACGGCCATGCTGTCGCTGACCACGAGGCCAAAGTTTGCAAGTTTTTGGTTGTCCGATCCTAGTCCGAGCATCGGAAAACCCTGACCAACGATGGCACGAGCGTTGTCTGCGGGGGCATTGCAAGCGTAGCGGAGCATTGATGAGGTTTCTTGGTCATTGAGTTTGCCTCTAAACGGCTGACCAGACAAGATTTCGCACATTTCCGGGGGAACATATATGGGGTGCTTCGCGTTTGGGCCGGAAATGTCGACAACTGATAAATCAGGGTGTTTTAGCGTCTTGTTGTATTCTGCATGGGGAATACCAGTTAGAGTCTGGACGTTATAAGCGACGAAGTGTCACACTAACTTCGCTTGAAATACTGTTCGACAGACATTTTCGGCGAGTTGAACTCGTCACATGGGAAAAATGTATTCCTTGATGTCGTATTCATGATCTTCCTCAACGGTTTTGTCTGCTTGTAGCCTAGGTGACTGGTGGTCACTTTGAGCTTCTGCGCGAACCGTTGGAGCATTGCCCCATTAGACTTGTTGTTGAACTCGATGATGGCGTCGGCAAGGTTGCCTGGTTTATATAATGCCGTCATGCAAACACCGATGTTGACCATCAGCTCCTTGTAGACAGGACGGGCTGACATGAAGAAGCCCTTCCAGGCCTCGAGCCCAGTGGAGAGCTCCATGGATCGGCGGTCGTTCGAGGGGAAGAAATAGCGATTCTGCCCAACGCGAGTACCATGGTGGGAGGCATAGTATTGGAGTACCAGGTTGTACGCACCAACGATCGGTGCAAAGTCATAGTCTCGGGATTGGGAATTGCCGTTAATGTACCTGACAGAGGTGCGTGGTGAGTGAAGGAACCAAGTTTCTTCTGGAAGACCTACGCTGTTAGATCACTAGTCTTTAATTCCCGAGTGAAAGTAATCGAGACCGTATAGGTCTTGTCCCGTTGATTGGGCTTCGTTTGACCCTCTTCAAGGAAGAGGACAGGGATGTCCAGTGGCTGTGGCAGTCTCTTTGACGAGACCAGCCTAGCACTCCGATCATGAGCAACGAATGGGATGAACTCCTGCCAGCCTGGATGAGTGCTCTGTTCAAGTAATGTAAACAACCGTGCTTTGATGCGCTTGATGTCGGTTGTGGGAGCGACGTCAACGTGATAGTCATAAATTATCCCCTTCGGAAACTTGACGGAGAAGAAGTTGGAACGGATAGTGATTGGGGTTCCCAGAGTCCCGAAACCTGGGCGGCAGGGTCGCATTGGATCGTGTGGTATACTGTTCAAAGTAGCAACTAGTTGTTGGGAGGTGGCGAGGCGCTGGTCAACAGGTGCGGGACCTCCGAAAATAATATCTCCAGAGGCCCCTGCACCTGCTGGTCCACCGCCTCCAGCTCCCTGTCTTCCGAACCCGCCTGGGGCTCCGCCGCCTCGTGAGCCGCGGTTACCACCAGAGCCACCACCCCTGGGCGGGCCACCGCCTCGGGGAGGACCGCGATTACTGTTACCCCTGTAGTTACTCATGAGCGTATGTAGCGATGTTGTGGTAAGAAGTAAAGATGCGTTGTGGTGGGTCTAACTGCGGGTTACTGTACTTTTAAGTTCCAAGCTAACCAATGCCATCGTGAGAACGTGTCTCCTAATTGGTTCGTAGATATGACTCGCAGCCGTGCAAAAATGACTCGGCCATGGAAAGCCCTGGAAAGGCAAAGCGCAGCACTGGTGGATGCCGTCCACAACCCTTGAGGAGATACAGGCGCAGATTTGGGGTACAGACAGAATCATTCTTCTGGCATATGGAGCCGCAGCTATCCGATATGAACGTGGATGGCATAACACACAGGAGCACAGCAAAGTTACGGGACTAGAAAACCTATCGCTTTGAATTACTCCACATGAGGAATCTTTAGACCGGCAGCTCGGGCGAGTCGTATGGTGTTCTCTGCCTGCGTGTTCACCGTCAGCCTCGTGCTACTGTATTCGTAGCTTAAGGGAGACAACACACCTGCTTCACCATGGGAGCATCAATCATCTCTTTACTTCCACCTTCCATTGCAAGTCCAAATGCGCCCTTCTGTGAAGAATGCACAGCATCCATCTGGTGCAAGATATTGGCAGCACGGAGGATTTCTGTGTTTTTCAATTCACAGGTTTTCGTTTCGTTTAGGATTCGAGGCTAGAGCAATGTGCCGCACCTTTGAAACTCGGTACGAATGTGGAGTTGACGATTTCCACCTGGTTCGGATGAATTGCTTGCTGCAAGTCAAACATGAGTGCTATCGGCCACGGGTGAAGAGTTCCAGAACCTTTCCAGTGAAGCCCAGCCGCCTCCCGTCTTCGCATTCCTCGACTAGGTATGCTGGGTCCTTGTAATTGACACACACCTGGTTTGAATGGTCAAACCCACAATCACGAGCGTGCGACAACAAAAGAAGGATACCATATCTATGGCTTCGAGTCCGAAAGCCTTGGCTGCAATCACAATCTGTGAACGTACGAAGAGCAATTCCTGTCTAGACGTTGTCCTCACGACAGACGTATCTGCACAGTCTGCATAACGAAGCACATGTTGCGATCAGAGTGGCCAAGGAAAAAGTGTGCGCTCGTACAGTCCTCTGCTGCAAACTAGTAGCCGGATTGTTAGTATTACGCACTCAACAGGGGTTGGAACTTACCAGGAGTGCTGCTAACTCCCCTCCCTGCTCCGCCCCGAATTCTGATTTCCAGCTCACAATCCCTCCCAACCCAAAGACAGCGCGCGCGCTCTCGATGCTCGCGACGATACGTAAGGGAGTACGGGATAAGTTGGAGCTGCGTACGGCACGAGAAACATGATGCAAATCTCGGACGGAGTGGATCTTTGGAAGGACAAGAATGCCCACGGATGGATGTTTGAGCTTCGCGAGATTAGCGATGGGACATCCGGAACCACAGGGATAGAAGAAAAACTTGACCTACTATTTCAGAGATATCGTCCTCGAAGAAGGGTGTATTTACGTCGTTGAGTCGCACGGCCACGCGATCGGGAGGAGGAAGCTTCTCCTCGGGGGTGCGCTACCACGTCCTCGTCAGCACCAGAAAGCTACATCAGCTTGCAGGCTACAGACGTGTAAGAATTGGTGTAACCGTCTCCTTGCGGCTTTCTTGTCGAACGGGGAAGGGGGTACGCTGTCTTCGAGGTCGTATATAAAAACGTCCGGAGGTGTGTCGAGGCTTAATGACTTCTCAAACATGTGGTCTGATGAGGCAGGCACTGAACACACACACACAAGTGAGCAAAGAAGACATGGAAATGGTATCCAGGAACCGACCGTAGAGGTACGAACGGCGCAGTGCGGGCTCGATGGACGTGCTCAGCAGTCTTGTGGTATTGAACCTGATATTTTGCAACAACTTGATGTCGCGTTTAGCACTCCCAGGAACTAATGACCGTGTCGATGCCTTGGGTTTCGAGCTTGTGCACAGCGTTCTGAGGACCGTCGGAAATTGCATGGTGTTCTTGGACGATATTTAGAACGGAATATTAGTAGAGCCATGTTATATGTTATATTACAGTGATCGTGGGCAGAACTTTGAAGTCACTCCCACAGAGGAACGACTTGGACATCCTCAGCCTTGAAGCTTGAAGCTTGACACACCACTCAATTGCAGACATGTGCACTTGCAGCTTCCGAATTCAACAAGATCATCGTGTACAAGCAGCCCTTCACTTGCCAATCAACCCCGTCCAGTCAAACTTGGCATATTTCTTAAAGTTGGCTATCCGGTCTTTGTGATGTCAGAAATCTACTTCATGGGTCGCCTCCACCGTCCAAGCCCAACATTGATAAACCATTATATTTCATTACCTGCTCTTTACTGTTTTCCTGATGACTCGGGCGTCGAGATGTCCGTCACAAGAGCTGAACAAATGCACAGTAGCACTAACCGCACAACCTGCCAATGCACATACACGACCCTATTCCCCTCGACCCACATATTGGCGACTGTCTGTGGGCGCATTATGTTAAAAAAGTGGATCCATAACAGTGTCACAATGCAGCACAATATTGCAACATACGGAGTGATTAAGCTATACTACCATTGTCCTGCTGTAGAGCTTCGTTCTTGACTAGTAAGGGCTGGTATGAACTATCAGAATGATCCTGGAAACCGTCACTGGCATGAGAAGTGCAATACCTTACTGGCACTATACCATGTTCGAAGGCCAATCCAACTTACATATAACCGATGATTTGAGCTGAAGATCAGTGGAGGTGGTTGCTGTGGCCACCAAGAACCTGGCATCAGATGGGGTGTTTGAAGAAAGATGTGTGACTTGCTAATGAAACCGAATAGCTTTCTGACAACATCCCATAGATAAGCTATGGTATCTTGTGGATGCGCTGAGTCCCCGCGCTCAGAGAATGGTGTGACTTTAGTGTATAGGCAATGCAGTACAGTTAGCCAGTGCCCCTCATACTAGGCACGCCCAGGTCGTTGGCTCCATCCCCATATTAATTTCCTATATGTATGCAAGCAATGTGTGAGCAGATAGGAACACAATTCAAGTCATGACGTATTGTGGATACAGGTGTACAAGGTCCAGAAGATTGCCCCACAACCCACAAATGCATAGGCGATGAGAGAGCCCCCTAGACACTTGATTCACCCTGAAGCATAAAGGATTCCTAGCACGATGGATACGAAAGCAGAGAGCGGAAAGGTGGCTGCGCAGCGATGGAGTACTTGGGTGTCGGTACATTGAGTAAATGGACAGTGTGAGATAACAAAACCTGGGGGATGTAACAGTGTCGGAAGTAGCAGGGGGGGTTGGAACAATGCCCCGATGATCCCAATTCTGAAGGAGTGTGGCACAACCTATCCTGAGTTGTCAGACATGTTGGTGGTGGAAGATAACTGAATGTTGAGTAAAACCATCATTACAGTAGTCAGAGAACAACACTCATCATATGCAAATTTCATTGCGCGTCCCTTCTCAATCTATATAACTTCCAAGCACACACAAAACAACCTCACCATTGACCGGTTTGACCCCACACCAAATCTCGAATGTTCAACTAAGTAAAGTTCTATGTATACGACCTCAGCGATGGCCTCGCCAGGCAGCTGTCCACATAACTCACTGGCCGTCAGTTTACCGTAAGTATTTCATCATTCTTCACCTCGAGTCCTTTCGTTGACATCTCATGTCGTGCCCTGTAGGGTCAAGATGAGATTGAAGCGGCTCAGGGAAACCTGCAAGAAACAGCGCTCTCTCTCGGGAACAAGATACAGAAGCTCATCATCTGTCCTATCTATGCGAATCTTCCGTCAGATATGCAAGCCAAGATCTTCGAGCCTACGCCAAAGGTCGTCCTGGCGACGAACATCGCAGAGACGAGCATCACCATCGGCGGAGTGGTATTTGTGAACAGAATGCTTATAACCCGAGGACGGATATGAGCTCGCTGGTCGTCGTGCCCATAAGTCTACATTTTCTGATACTCGGAACGAACAATCCACCCTTATCATTATATGCGCTTGGGGCGTTGAACGATCGAAGAGAACTTGCGAAACTTGGCAGACGGATGGAGGAGTTCCTTGTGGATGCTTAGCAAGACGCTTATTGAAAGTGAGAAGTATGTGTGTACGGACGAGGTGAGTGGCGGTCTTCCCGTCCAAGGGAGCTAACACGGCCACTCCCGGGTCCTCACGATGATATCAATGTTATCGCAATCCTTCTCTCTCTTCTACCGCCCCAAGGACAAGAAACCCCGCGCCGATTAAGTATCTTAAGAGCATAAGTCGTGCTGGGGATATTAGGAGTCAGTTCGTGGGCTTGTGCGAACGGGTAGAGGTGATCGTGAGGAGTAATCCCAACTCGAATGGTATCACGCCTATACAAAAGCCGATCACCTCTGAGTACTTCTATAATACCGTGAGTGTAGACCTCTGTTCGTTGGGGCGCTAATGTGAAACGCTATGATCTCCAGGCCCAGCTACAAAAGAATGGTGACTCGTTTCGGACGCTCAAAATCAATCAGACGTTGTGCATCCATCCACCGTCGAGTTTATCTCAACACCAACCTCCTGTGAAGACCCTATTGTATTACGAACTCGTGATGACGTCTAAGAAGATGCCGAATACAAAGGTCGTTGGATCTTCGGGTGCTGCTGCTGCTTCTACATCATAGCTAGAGAAACAGGTGCTGGATATTGTGGTCCATACATTGAATACTGTGATCCTGTGGCATTTCTCATAGTGCACGTGATTAAATATCACCTACTGACGTTGACTGCGACGACATTGGGTGTATCCCAATTTCGACTGCTGCTTTCTTGTCGGCCCTCTTGTTACGGGAAACCTGGTGTTTGTTCGAGATCATGTCTGTGTCAGACAGAGGGTATTCCATTTTATTGAGCTATCTGCACCGGCCATCGAGTACGATTCCGCCGCTGCCAACGCTCCAGGGGTTGATTGTACACTATCTCTCTCAACTTGCACCGACACCGACACCACTAGCTGCGACAATAGTCAGCAGCTCCCTCTTCCGCCCGTTCTCGCTCGCAAAGCTTGAGGCACTCAGCAATTCGTTCCGACATGCAGTGCACACAAAACTTCGAATCATACAGGAGGAGCCAAGTAGCATATTTTATCCCAGCTTGAATGCGCGTTTGAACAGTTGGTCTGCATCGCTCCTGGAAGGCTTGGAAGGCGGGCATGCAATTACGCGCTTGGCTTGCTGCAGTGGCTTGCTCATGGGACTTGAGGACATACTTCCGAGATTGCCAGCTAAACAGCGAGATGTGAAGGCTTCAGTGGAGGACGAGTTGATCCTTGCATTTGCGGGAGTCATCGACCTCTTCACTTCATCTGATTCCTGGGGCAAAGAGTTCCAGCCTGTGACTGAGAAAGGAGGTACGTCCAAGTCACGGAATTTTGCATGAGAGTGAATGCTGAACTCGAGCTCAGAGAATGCCCTCACGCTACCTCTGATTGTCTCCTCCCAAGCTCTTCTGGTTGTTCCGCCCGAGAAGTTCATTGTACTGCCGTTACCAGTGAGTATCTGTATGCCGATGTCCGCTACACTACTAACCGACGAATAGCAAATGTTGGGTCTGGTAGTTCGGACAACAACACAAGCGTTCGCGTCTGGCACTTTCACGTCCACATTCCCGTCGTTTCTAGACTCCACATCGGAATACAAGATATCTATCAAGGTAAGCCCCATGCAAAGAACAGATTCGGGTACATTCTACGTAGATTCCACAGCCGGGGGCTCCTGTTTACGAGGAAATCAATGCAATAGCATCCTCTCATGCAATGGTGCACATGGGTTCTCTCTCAAAACTATGCTCCAGGATCATTTCACTTTTCCTTGACTATCGACCGAAGCTTGCCCTCCCCCGAACGCAGGAGACATTTCTGAGCCTAGAAGTGATAGCAAAGAATGTTGAATCTGGGTGGTTGGCTACCGGTTTAGCTGGCGTCGAAGAGGAATCAATTGGTAGGCACTCGCTTCCGAGCGACTATATTTCGTCTCATACCTCGGCAGCTCCAGAGACCCGGCCACTCACCACTTCTCTCTGGACGATTCTCAAAACGCTATTATTTTGCACCATCATGATAACTGAAGCGGGCCTGTCAGCCACAGTCTACGTACCATCCGCGCTCGACCACTCGACATCAGCACTGGCACTCATTGTGCTACGCACACTCTCCTATCTGGCATTTATAATCGAGAAATTCGGTGGCGCAGGTCATGGTGCCCTTGCGGAGCTTAAGCGGGCCTTTTACCTTGCTCTCGACGTCCTAGCAAGCAATCAAGAGGAAAGTGAGCAATTTGTGGAGGGAATATGCGAGGAGATATGGTCCAGTGGACACATCTCAGCACACCATGTGCCACGAGCGAAGAGAGCTCTCGCGCTGTCTGCCGTTGAGCAATTGGTACCTGTCTTGAGCACGTCAGTTATCCAAACCTTTGTTGTACCATTCTGTTCCCCGTAAGTCCAGTGTTGAAAACATGCAGGTGGTCATTGATGGTTATTCTACAGCCATTTATCGGATGCCGCTCACCGCGAGACATTTGAATCTGCTCACAGTGTGGTGCTAGCGATCTTCTCGTCGCGCTCGAAACGGGCCGTTGAGAATGTGCTTTCGAATAACCGAGCAGATACACCCGCATCAGATTCTGCATTTACTGAGAAGTTGGTCCCGTTCTATATCCAATGCTTGATCGAGGTGACTATCGTCTTCCCATCAATATCTCAGACGTGGTGCTGACTCTCATGCAGAATTCCGCAGAAGGGAAGCTAGATGTAGCTCAGCTCCGTCTTGCCTTTGCTACTGTAGTCAAGAGCGCAACTCTAACTCGTGATCTTGCCCTTACGTGGCTATGCATCGACTCAATCCTCGCGGCATGCATGTCATTTTCGGCGCCGCAAGACGTCGCCCGACGACACCGGTTACATTTGGCTCTCATATCAAGTCTGCCATCCCTCCCTCTTGTGCTTCTTCCACGAGCTTTGTCCGCTGTGAAGGGGATTGTTGACGACACGCCCAGCACGGAAACAAATGACAAAGAACTTGTGGGAGCTGTGTTCCAGGAAATCATGGAGAACATCGGGGACGCGGAGAAGGAGTATGCTGTTCGGTGGTGGAACGAGCAACGTGCAAAGTGGACTGCCTCGGAGCTGGATAATATCGTTCATGGCGGGGGGAAGGACGTACGGCGAATACAAACAGAGGGCTCTCACATCGTACCCCGGTTGTGATACTTCACCTAGACTTCGCAACTTGCCCGATCACCCCTAATGTTGATGTTGATGATATATATATAAATCTTGTCCTGGTTGCCGAGAGCGACCGACGCAAAGCGAAGTTCATTCACTTGGTCTTGTAACGAATCAAGTCGACAGGTAAGTGCTTGAGGTGTATCAACATTGAAGAGAAGATCGCATTTGCTTGTTGAGCGAAAAGCATTGAAATGCAGATTCCAATATCTCCAGGTTAGACCAAAAAAGACATAACGAAAGGTAGATGACAGTAAGTACATAAGTGAACATGGTCATATATTCTGAGTCGGTTAAGTCCTACGTAGGCGGTTAACCAAGTGTGCGCTCTAGGCACACGAGTGTATCATGTACTGTTGGCCATCCATGGCGGCAGGGCGTCAGGGAGAGGTAAAGGTGTTTCATCGTCAACAGAAGCACCTCGGCCGATTCCCTGTCCGATTTCCGTCAGCGAAACGAGTCTATACAACGGGCAGTATTTCCGTTCTCCACTGCTGTCTGCTTTGCATCTGAGTTCGCCCTTGTTGGTGCTCAACACCCACTTGGGATTTGCCTGTGCTGGCGGACCAAGCGGAGGTTGTGCAGTAAGTCCGATGACCACACCGCTCGTGCGAGGTGGGGCCATATACCTGGCATAGGAAGCGCAGCGATGTACTTCGGACACCAATACGCGGCCACGGAGACCGTCAACTTCAAGTAGTCGTCTGAGACTGCTAGCTGGGTGGATGGTTGTTAAGCAGTCGTTGGCCATCACTAGGACCGCGCCAGAAGATGAGAACTGGAAACCTGCTTTGACTGCGCACTCCGCAAGGGCAGGCGTCTGCCTGAGTGTCAACATTAGTCCGCAAAACGTCAAAGTTTTAGCATGAAGCACACACCTTTCTACGCTCGTAGCAATATCCATGTCTTGGGTATCCTGCGACTTGAACCAGGTCAGTCCATCAGAACCCCCCTCGCCCATGACCGTCGGCTGTGGAATCCCATATTTTTCCGCGGTCTCGTCTCCATAGATGTTACCCTCTTTTACGAATATACAACGCTTGGGACGCCAAAAAGCCCAGCGAGGACGTCCGGTGGTCAGTCTGCCCCAGTCACCGACATCGACGGTTACCTCTGGGTCCCAGTTGGGGAATTTCCTGCATGCGCGAAAGAGGAGGTCGACGAACTGTCGTTCACTGCCCATTGGAGTGACACCGATGGTCAGTTAAGGTTAACAGAGGAAATGGGTTGATCAAGGGAGTGAGACAGTAGTCCTCCTGTTCTCGAGGGTGGCAGGTTCTCCTTAAATATTTGGAGATACACACGGCCTGGGACCTGCATGCGCTCGTAGGCTGAAGACAATGCACGCCCATTCTATTCCCGCTAGTGAAATCAGAGTAGCAGATCATTGCCGCTCCACGACTCCCGTGCACGAGCAATAGGTGAGCAGCCACGGGCCCGGCGAAGCTCGGTAATGACACCATTATGATGAAAATGTCGCGGCACTCAGGGAGCATACTCAAGCAGGCTCGCAGAAGCAGAGTGCTTGACCAGCATGCCTGGTCCAACGTCGAATTCACCGAAACGATCTCCCCTGAACAGTTCAAAAAAATGGATAACGATTTAGTTGTGTCTCCTTCAAGTTCCACTACTTGTAACGGAACCGATGATTATTTCTACTCACCAGCGAATTCGAAGGGGCAATTTTATTTCAACAAGTCCTTTCATGCCAGCACAGCTACGGCCTGGCCCACACGAGACGCAACCGACAAAATCCAGTTCTGAAGAATTTGTGAAGTGACGGTACGATGGCACGGGCGAGCAACATGGAGTTGAACAAGACCTGACCCGCGAAGAACGTCCCCCACGTTGCTGGCCCAGCGCATAATCTGAATTCTCGTTGGGGAGGTAGAGAAGGGTAAGAAATGGGGATCTCGCCTCGTACTTCAACAGACTGCAACTGGCAGGTTTCGATCGTCCACTCAGTCGAACTGCCCAGGAGGAATTCCGTGCTCAAGCGCATTCTCCCAAACGGCCCGCTAGCCCTGCACTTGCCCATTATGTGAACATAACATAGCACATTATAAGGAATCCATTGGCCTGTATATCATGGAAATCCGCATGGAAATAACGCAGTCCTTCTCCTTATCTTTGTTTGGGCTTTGAACCGCCAAGTCGGACAAGCGTCACAAGCCTCTACGACGACTGTGTCAGTGACGACTTGAAGGATGGCTGAACTCGTTTCTCCTGCAGAAGCACTCCCTTGCATCTCAGACGACTTGACGCTTGTACAGTTCATATTAGATTCCCAGCGCCCATCCAGGCCTGTTCGGAAGCACCCTATACCACGGATCATCGAAGACCACACTGGAAAGGCGCTAAGAGGCGAAGAGGCGAGTCCTTATCTCCCGGGCCAGTCTGATCACTACTCCCATTGGCATGTGCGTCGTCCAAGAGATCGCCGCATGTCAGCATCCCTTCGTTACCCAGCGTCGGTGCATGGATGCCATTAGACTAAGCACGTTCCTAAGTCCTGATATTCAGCCCGAACCATGTCGGTAGGTAGCTCCGTGACGTCCCATTTCAAGAGCTTCTCTGACGTGCAGACAGACTACCTCGTTGCTGTTTGGGCAGCACACAGACTAGGAGCCATCATGTCGTAAGTTTCTTTCAATGATCGACAAGACGAAAGCTCAGGTCCACAGTGGCGCAAACCCTTCATTTACTCCTGACAAACTCACATCAAATTCAAGCAACCAAGGCATCAGTGGTCATCACGCATCCAGACTCACTATCCGTCGCGCTTTCCGCTGCCCGAACAGCTAAGCTGCCAGCGGAACGCGTCATATTATTCTATGTGGATGGTCCTGTGTACGGGAAGCAAGTCACTTTGCGGGCTCTCGTTGACGAGGGACTGGCGAGTGGTGCCACCTCTCTGGAACGCAAATTGAGCCCCGGTGAAGGGAAGACAAAGGTGGTCTTCCTCAATTTCTCCAGTGGGACCACGGGCAGGCCGAAGGTCAGGCGGATCGCTTTAAGACTTCGGCGCTGACCGCTCACCAACACCTAAATGAATGTTAGGCTGTCGCGATACCCCACTATGCACCCATAGCCAATGTTACCCAGTTGGCTGCTCATCACAGACTAAATGATCCTTGATGGGAAGATCAAAGGCTCAGACCAGGTGACGTTTGCTGCGCTAGTAGAAGTTTGCTTTGAGGAACCTGAGAACGTATTGACCAACCTTTACACAGTTCTCCCATTGTATCGTAGGTGACCTTCGTTGACTGCCAGTTCATACTGAGTGACAATGGCTACTGCTAGACATTTATGGTCTGGTGTTCAATGTAGGCTCCTCCACATCTGCTTCTGGAGTAACAATCACTGATCTACATAATTAACCTCTTTAGACACACTTCAGCTTGTTCGCGGAGTTCGTAGCTGAAGGTTTCCTCAGTCTGCAGAAGCTCAAGGCCGACATAGATGCCCATAGTCCTCACGGCCACTAAGTTCAACTTCAATCTCCTGAAGGACATTTTCAGACACCGGAGTACACATCTCATGTGAGTTTCCAGCGCTCGTCCGTCCACGGTGTGCTCTGACCCGGTGACGTGTTCTATTAGGGTTGTTCCTCCTCAAGTCGTGCTCTTTTGCAAAGTAAGATTTTATGCGCGTAAATGCACCCACTGAAGCAAATAATGCACAGCACCCAGTTGTCAAAGAGTATGACTTCAGTCACGTACTGTACGATATGTAACCTCTGGTGCAGCTCCATTCTCTCGAGCGACTTATCAAGATCTTGCCGAACGCGTCCATTGGACAGAACTATGGTTCGTCACTTTCTTGGCAAATGGGTTCACTAGTACTCATCGTCGACATGTTAGGGACCACGGAATTGTGCACTGTTATCACGACTTGGTCCCTTGACAATACGTGCGATCTGAGTAGAAGTGCTGGACAACTGCTCCCTGGGATCACCGCTAGAGTGGAGAAGCCTGATGGAACACTTGCGAATTTTGATGAGCCTGGCGAGCTAGTGGCGAAAACGCCGTCACTAGCATTGGGGTGTGTCGGAACCTAAGAAGCGTGCGTGGATGATCTTGCACTAACAACTGCGAAACTGATGACCATCCATTCAGTACGAGAGAGACTTTTTTTTGATGGGTATTGCCATCGTGTCGTTCTGTGCCAAGTGACTAGCTAACGTCTACTCAGATGGCTCCGTATAGGCGATGAAGTCAGGATGAATGAAAGAGGAGAGATCTTCGTTCTCAATCGTCTAAAGGGATTTGACGTTGCTATCCTCCAAGATCTTGCACCGACACTATCTTCAGGATATGAGAGGATCCCAAGTCGCACCTGCAGAACTAACAGGGTGCACCCTCGATCACCCTGATGTCGCAGACATCTGCGTCGTGGGAGTGCAGGATGACTGCAGTGGCGAACTTCCACTTGCCTTCGTTGTCCTGCGACCTGACGCTGCCAACCGCGAGCTTAGTGACCCGGCGGCGGCGGACAAAATTAAGCAATCAATTATGAAGGTATGTGTGCCACAATTATCGATTATCATCAGCTTATTCCTGACGGTTACTAACTACTGCACATTGTATACTCCATAGCATGTCGCTGACACAAAGGTTTCATACAAGAGGCTAGCGGGAGGCGTCGAGTTCATTGATGTTGTCCCGAAGAATCCGAGTGGGAAGTTATCGTGGGGGTTCGAATCATCCTTTGTTGGCTTGTGTGAATCTACGCGCGCCATGGCGACAATATTACGTTCGCTGTTTGATCTGCGCATTGGTAGCACATCACCCTCTGATTCTTGTCGGTCACAATCCTTGTACCTCCGGTATGGAAATATCATCGTCCATAGTGAAGAATCGTTCCAGCGACTCCTTGTTACCAAACTACCAAGGGGTCGGTAGTAAGCAGAAGCTCGAGCCTGAAATTCTGAAGCTATCGTATGAGAACGGCATCATGCACACAACCGCCGAGAAACCGGGTAAGCTCCTAAGCTATAAGTAAGGGTCTAGTTATAGTCCCTGCCCAGGCGGGTCAAAGGTCTTGACTTCATTTCCTCGCCGTCACCAAAGACTTGTCGTAGCACCTCTCCTCATCACTACTGCCAGTGAACCCGTCGTCGTACTTCCAAATGACCGAAGTATCTGGCGGGCCGCTGAACTGCGGCGTTCCTGATAACTTGACTATCCCTCAGTTCTTCCTTGATTCACATCACCCCCTGCGGCCTGTACGGAAGGCGGATAGTCCATGGTTGATTGAAGATGCTACTGGAAGACACATCGGGCTTGAGGAGGTGCGCGGAAAACTTTGTCCACTGATTATCCAGTTCGAACGAGTTACTAGTTGCGCGCGCGGACCTTCGGGCTTGCCAACAGCTTCAAGGCACGGTACGGTATCAGTGAGTGAAGTGTTGTTCGAATCCATTGCGCATTCTTATTTTGTTGCTTGCTGAAGATGAAAACGATGTCGGTATGTCTGGGTCGTGCACCCGTTTTTGTGTGTTCTGAGTATATCCGGTAGTGCTTATATTCAGCCCGAACCATGTCGGTATGTCTTTTGGTACCATAAACCTGTATCATCTTTTGTATGCTCCCTCCAGATTACCCCCCTGTAATATGGGCAACGCACAGACTAGGTGCTATTGTCTCGTCAGTTTAGTTTCACTACACCGCCCGTCCTGAACCTGACGTGTTTACGATCACACACCCACCAGAGGAGCGAACCCAGCATACACTACCAACGAACTATTATACCAAATGCGGATGACGAAGGCATCACTTGTCGTCACACATCCAGGGTCAATGAATACTGCGGTGTCCGCTGCTCGCGCCGCTGGTATACCAGATGCCCGTGTGGTAGTATTCGATCAAGTCCCTGTGAACGAGCATACCACTGTAGAGACTCTTGTACAAGAGGGTTTAAGGATGGAGCAGTGCTTCGTCGAGCCAAGGCTCAAGCAGGGTGAAGCAATGTCCAAAATTGCCTTCCTAAGCTTTTCCAGTGGTACAACCGGTAACCCCAAGGTGAGGTTCTTGTGTCCAGGTCAGGACCGTTCACTGAACAGCTCGGCCACAGGCTGTTGCAATCTCGCATTATGGTCCCATCACAAATACGATCCAGATGGCGGTTCACAACAAAGTCAACCAGAACTACTGCGCATGGGAAGACCAGAGATTCCGACCTGGGGATCTAGTCGCTGGAAGTAAGTGCAACTACCTCTATGCCCCCTTCATCACGATTTTACTGAAAAGACAAATCAAGTCTTGCCATTCTTCCGTAGGTGGATCTTGTACTTATTCTCGGACACGACTCATCCGAATGCACTCAGATATCTACGGCCTTGTAGTTTCTGTGAGTTCCTTTCCATTGTATGAAATGCTTCATTTGTCTCAACGCCCGTCAAGCTGCACTTTCTGCAGTTCTGTGGGGTGAGTCACTGGTTGTCCCTTCGTAACCAATAATGCAGTAACCTCCTCATTCAGCTAAGCATCGTAGTGATCCCAAGGTTTAACTTCACGGACTTCTTGCAAAGCATTGTTCGGCACAAGATAACACATTTGATGTAACTCCTCAGTGCTATCTTCGACTAACTACTGAGTGCTTCTTTCTAGGCTCGTGCCCCCCCACATTGTGTTGCTTTGTAAAGTAAGCTGCGATGTTCGACGTCGCTGAGCACCCCTGACAATGTACTAGCACCCAGCAACCAAGGAATATGACCTTACTGGTATCAGATACATGACGAGTGGTGCAGCACCTCTGTCTGCGGAGCTCATGAACCAGGTTGTCAAAGTCCTCCCCAATGCGCAAATCGGCCAAGGATATGGTATGCATCATTCCGTTGTCTATGTACACTTCCTCAGTGTGTGATAGGCTTAACTGAGTCGTCGACATCTATCTGTATGTTCTCCACCGACTCTAAGCTTGGAGTACCAGGAAGCGCTGGGAGGCTCATCCCAGGCGTTGTAGCGAGAGTTGTGAAAGACGACGGAACTCTCGCAGGGTACAATGAACCCGGCGAACTCAGAGTCAAGATGCCGTCACTGGCTCTGGGGTACTGGAACAACGAAGAGGCGTAAGTTTTCTTGCATTTCTTTAGGAAAAATATCCTGGGGAACTCATGTGGAATGCAGGACAAGGGAGACCTTTGTTGATGGGTGAAGCGTTGCGGGCGTCTTAACCCCGTTGGCAGAGGGAACTAACCCAGCGCTCGCAGGTGGCTTCGTACAGGTGATGAAGTCATCATTCGGGAAGATCACGAGATATTTATCATAGATCGGCTCAAGGTCAGTTGAGCGTCTGGCCTGTAATAAACACCGCATCTGATCCCTTCGTAGGAAATCATGAAAGTCAGAGGATTCCAGGTGGCTCCAGCTGAACTTGAAGGGTGTTTGCTAGACATCGTGGACGTCGCTGACGCTTGCGTCGTCCCGGTTCCAGACGACTATAGCGGGGAGGTGCCTATGGCATATGTCGTTCTCCATCCTGACGTCGCCGAGCGTGTCACGGCCAACCCAGTGGAAGCTGAGAAGATCAAGGCTGCCATTATGAAGGTTCGTACTCGTAGGTCACTTTTTCGCTGGCCTAGAATGATGATGTTTCCGGTGGAAACCAGCACGTCGCAGACAACAAGGTGGCATACAAACACCTTGCAGGCGGGGTCGAGTTCATCGATGCGATCCCCAAGAATCCTAGTGGGAAACTACTTCGTCGCGTGCTGCGGGACCGCACTCGGGAGACGAAGGCTAAGGCCAGACTTTGACAATAGCAGTGATGTTTATGTACCTGATCAGTGGTAGTCACAATGGATCCAGGATTTTAACATGCAAGTGGTTGATCGTGTGGTTAAATAGTTATCTTATCTTATCTTGCTCCCTTGTTGCTGTGTCTCGAATGATCGGGAAACCTCTGTCCAGAAACTAGACATGGGTGCGCGTTCATCACCGCCTCCACCGGCTTGCGCGTCCCTTCTCAATCTATATAACTTCCCAGGACAGTATAGAACAACCCTATCATCGACCCCACACCATATCCTGAATGTCCACCCAAGTGAAGCTCTATGTCTACGACCTCAGCAATGGCCTCGCCAGGCAGCTGTCCATGCAACTCACTGGCCGTCAGATTGACGGAATATGGTTGGTGTAACAAACTTCTCTTCAAGGCTTACTCCCTGATCGTGCGTGTCCAAGTATAGGCATACGTCTGTAGTCGTCTTTGGAAAGGAGATATTCTATGGACAAGGCATCAGCATTGCACTACCTGGAAAGTCTCATGTGCGTAAAGTTTAAACCAACGAGCGGTGCCCTTGTTCAGGCGGTACTCATTCATGGATAGCATGGATCGCCGCTCAGAATCATTGATATAGGGGAGACTGCTATAGATGAAGAAACGTTCGAGGAATACCTCAATCAAATGCGTGAAAACTACACTGCAGACAAGGTTCGTGTATTCCAGATCTGACATGTCCTAAATGAAATTCCGATGACTTGTCTTTGCAGTACCATCTGTTGGGTGCGGACACATGTTCTTGAGTTTATTTGCACCGAAACTGAGGGAGCTAGGATTGTAGATTTCAACTGCAATTCCTTTACCAATGATTGCATTGGATTTTTGACTGGAGGTAGCATACCCGACTACATTAAATGTACGCACAGGACCCTTCCATTTTGACGAATGTCACTGAACAAGTCCCAGCGCTTCCGATCGATTTCCTTTCGACGCCTTTCGGGGCAGCCCTTCGCCCAACCATAGATGCCATGTTCCGTGGACGCCCAGCAACAGGGATTCCCACTCCACCTCCAGACACTCGTGCTGCAGTCTCAGTATCGCCCGATCCAACCCTCGCTGCAAATCTGCTCCAGGCCGTTGCTGCACAAGCAGCGTCAACAGGTCCAGTCCCTAGTACTTCGACTGCTGGACCCTACCTCCCTACACCCGCGCCAACCTCTCCATCTACACCAGCACAAGACGCGCCTCTCACAGCGCCAATGAACATCTCCACGAACCCTGCGTCCTTCCAACACCTTCTCGGGACTAATCGTGCGGTGGTGGCTTTCTTCACGAGCGCTACCTGCGGACCGTGTCGCATGATCGAACCTGTCTTTGAGGAACTTGCGAGGAATAAGAGCAGAGCAGATGGTGGCATTGCATTCGTGAAAATTGATTTGAGTGTTGGGATGGGCGGAGCAGTGGCTAGCGAGTACGGAGTCCGCGTCACCCCGACTTTTGTCTTCTTCTTGAACGGCAAAAAGGTAAGGCTTTGGTCAGCAAGGGTTAAGCGGAGGGTGCCGAATCTTACCGCATTTCAGAGACATGAACTCAAGGGGGTGAATGCACCAGAACTGAGAACTCAAGTCGACCTATTAATCTATGATGCATTCCCTCGTAAGTTACTCATCATGGGCGCTCAACTATCATATAATTCACATTGTTACCGGCCAGTACATCCACACATGTCGCTCTCATTACCTGCTATTGCATCCATATCTCTCGTCCCGATCCTCTTTAGCCAGGTGCCCAAATTAGACGCTATGTTCGCGAAGTTGGCTGTGTCCATCGACAGCGTCGCGTCATGGACCGGACCAGTCACCAAAGCTCAAGTCAAGCAAACGTTGTCCAAGACCGTTCTTCCGTTCCTCGAAGCTTCTACCGCTAGCCCACTACCCTCGCAGCCGATCTCCGTGCCTTTCGATCATTGGCCAGCCTTCACTTTGTCCCTAGCATCGAACCTGGGACCGAGCGAGCTGTTCCCAGCAGTTGATATATGGCGCCTCGCGCTTCTCAATGCAAAGTTCTCAGCTTGGAATACGACTAGGAAAGGACTGGACGCCCCTATCAAAGTACTCGTGGCAAAAGCCCTCCAATCTGACAATGCCCCACGAAACTACCTGCTCACTGTGACCCGAATGCTCTCGAATGTGTTCTCGAACCCAGTATTGGCTAGGGATTTGATTATCTTTACACGGGATGATGTCACCAAGCTTCTTGTTGATGCGCTGTTGCATGAAGATGCGACAGTGCGTACAGCCGCCGCTAGCCTTGCCTTCAACATCGCTGCATACCTGCAGAAGCTCAGAGTTGACAAGGTACAGGCACGCAATGACAGCACAGATCCAGAAGAAAATGACGACTGGGAATTTGAGATGGTCACTGCTATTCTTAAAGCAATTGAGCAGGAAAAAAGCAGTGAGGAAATCGGTGAGCTACCTTGCTAGTCGAAGCGACAACTGGGATGAACAAGCGTTCCATTGCAGTCCACCGTCTCATCGCATGCCTCGCTCTGCTCCTGCGGCTATCACCGTTCATGGAGCAGCTGGATATCCTGCTCGAAGCCATGAAGTCTCGCGAAGTACTGAAGGGGAAACTGGAGGAAAGCGGATGTGGGGAAGCCGGGGTCGCTAAGAAGGAGGTCCGGAAGCTGATTTTGGAAGTTTCTGAGAAGCTCTGTCCTCGAGCGTAGCGTATGCATCTTATACGATGAATATACGCCAAGTCTGTCAATGTGGTTATTGCCATCAGCAGAGGGAATCACGGCAACTTGAATGAGCGGAAATCACGAGCTTGAAAAAATCGGGATGTGGACAACCTTCAAAAGTACACTCTCAGGCTAGAAAAATGTCACTCTGCTAGTAACACGACTGTATCAATTCGTCTTCCGAGTTGCAGACTGGTGCTGCACGTTCGCCGCAATACTTGAATTCTTGCGGTCCCCTCTATCTCCACCTCTTAAGCTCCTGAATTTGACGCGGTAGCTGGCAAGGGCACCTCTAGTGAATCTGCCCCCCAGCTACTGAAATAGTTCAACTTGAAGGTCCTCTGGAATGCTCAGATCGTCCAGTAATCTGGCAGCTAGGTCATTGCGTACCTCATTGCGTACCGAGGTACGTAAATCATGAAAGTATCGTGCTATGCCGTCAGTTCACGAGCCTCTCTTCACCTCGTTTTCCAGATGGTCAAGAATCGTGCTATGAAGTCTTCTGCACCACGCAGGTCCCATCCCGTTCCGGAGGGCTATGTCGAAGATCCGTCAGCCGGAAACATGTTGCGCTTCCAGGCCTCGTTACCTCACCTCCCAGTACCCGCCCTTTCATCTACAGTGTCCAAATACCTCGAGAGCGTAAAACCTCATCTCACAGAAGCAGAATATGCAACGACTCGGGCTAGCGCTAACCAATTCTTGAACTCTCCACTGGCTGCTGAGCTCCAGAAGCGCCTCGAGGCACGCGCAGCGGACCCTTCCATAAAGAACTGGCTTGCGGATTGGTGGAACGAAGTGGCGTACATGGGTTATCGCGATCCAGTCGTGGTCTATGTTAGCTACTTTTATGTCCACCTTGATGACCCCCGGAGACGTGACCCGGCAAAGAGAGCTGCGAGTCTCATCAAGGCAATGCTTCCGTTTAGAGAGATGACTGAATCGTGAGTGTAGGTGGCTACGTATTCTACCGATATTGATCGGTGAGTTGCGCGCAGGCAACAGCTAGGACCGGAGAAGGTCCGAGGAATGCCTCTCTGTATGGAGTCATACAAATGGCTGTAAGTCGTCACAAGCTCATGATTACCCCTTGGTCTAACACCAGCTCTAGCTTCCATGCATGTCGGTATCCTGTGAAGCCTTCTGATACTGCGGCGAAGTTCGATCCAAAGACTCATAATCATGTTGTCTTCATGCGAAAGAACAAATTCTTCGAAGTTCCTCTGGTATCTCCTGAAGGCGAGGAGCTTAGTGCCGCCGAATTAGAAATGTAAGTCCATTGAACTTAGTTTCCTACGAATCAAACCTTGTTTCTGCCCATAGTCAAATCGAACGTGTCATTAAGCTGGCTGGAGATGATAAAGGCGTGCCAATCGGGGCCCTTTCAGGGGAAAATCGTGACATCTGGACGGATGTGAGTTGTCATCAGGTGCCTTGATTGAGCACTCATTCAAGGCTCCGTTTAGGCGCGTGATGCCTTATTGGCTGCCTCACCACTTAATGCCAAGTCATTAGAGCGGATCGAGTCTGCTGCCATAATCGTCTGTCTGGACGACACCAAACCCGTCACTCGCGAGGATATCTCATGGGCATGTTGGGTGGGAGATGGCCGGAACCGGTTCTATGACAAACATCAGCGTTCGTCGCTCCCCCCCATTCACATCCGCAGCAAAGCTAACCATGCTTTGATGCATTAGTGCTCGTATTTGACAATGGGCGCTCTGGTTTCCTTGGAGAACACTCCTGTATGGACGGAACTCCAACTCTTCGTCTAAATGAGTTTATATTGGCATCCCTGGCTGCAAACAAAGTTGATCTTGGGCCACCCCGCTCCGGTTCGACCGCTGCAAACCTCCCACAACCAACGGAACTCCAATTCGAGCTAGATGCTAAGTGCACTACTTATATTAATGAGGCCTGCAAGCACTTTGATGAGCTTGTGGGCCAGCACGACTTGGAAGTGAGTTGAGGAATATACATTCGACGACACGCGGCTTATATACCCCTACAGGTCCTGCACTATGAAGGCTACGGAAAGGACTTGATGAAGAAGTTCAAAGCTTCTCCTGATGCCTGGGCCCAACTTGTCAAGCAGCTCGCTTTCTACAAAATGTTCAACCGTCCTGGTGTGACGTACGAGAGTTGTCAAACTCGCAAATACCAGTCCGGCCGCACGGAGGTAATCCGGAGTGCGAGCTCTGAGAGCAAGGCCTGGGCAGAGGCTATGCTCGATCCTGACGAAACAGTGAGTCTCTGTCCCTGTCTTTATCATATCTACGATTTCCCGATCTTTATCTTCCTCGAAATCGATGTCAATATTCTTCTGACGAATTTACTTGTCCCATCTCCTTTTTGACTGAAGGACGAACACCGGGCGCTACTCTTCCGGCGTGCCGTGGCGCGCCACCTCCAGTATGCGGCGTGGGCCGCCGATGGACAAGGGGTTGACAGACACCTTTTTGGGCTCAAGAGAATGCTCCGGGAAGGCGAAGAGACTCCAGCTATCTACTCGGATCTGGCGTATTCAAAGAGCAACCACTGGGAGTTGTCCACTTCCCAACTCTCTTCCAAGGTTATAGATGGTTGGGGCTACGGCGAAGGTATGTTGACCGCAAGTCTCTGAAGCGATAGAAGACTAACTGCTCGCTGCCTGTAGTTGTCACGGACGGTTATGGCGTATCATACTCCATTGACGACCATTACATCCGGTGGACGATTACCTCGCTCAAGAGAAACACCGCGGAGCTGAAGCATTACCTCGCAGAAGCCACTACCGAAACAAGGTTCATGCTCGAGCGGGCAGCGGCTAACGAGAAAAGTAAGGCGGAGGGAGAAAAGGCCAAGCTTTGATGGTGACTTTGTGAATTATCTACTGTAATTCACTCGTCATTCTGTCGTCTAAGAACACCCTGACGGTTTGTATGGCCTGCCCTTTGTATATGGCCCCAAGCCTGCCATTGTCAATGACACCATTTCGCCATTTCTGGTGGTAGACCTCCCTGCGGGTTACTTGGCCAGATCTGAGGCTCTTGATTGGGTGATCATGCCACCTGTTGCAGAACCACAGGGACCGAAAAGGAGTTGACATTGTGTGGCCGATATGAACGGAGCAAATGGCCTGGTTCCCTCGATGATCTCCGTATTGGAGGTTGCATGTCCCGCCCAGTCTGACGAACTTCACCGCACCACATTCTGGCAGGCCGGTTGCATTGACAATCGCTCGAAGCGTTGTTCGGCTCAGGCAATGATCCCTGAAGAGGCCCTGAAGACAAGTATGTTTGTACCTGGTTCGTACTCAACGTGCCTTGTATGATGAAACGGTTCATCTCATCATGATTGCCACCGCCCCCACAAAGCACCTTTCAGATACTAAGCTCGCTGTTTGTGGAAGTCACCGTTTTCACGCCATAGCCCTTGGTTATCAAATCGGCGGCTAGAGAACCCACGACAGTACCGCAAGACAGCGGCTTTGAGCGAATTCTGATCGGCTGAGACCGGTCATTCCCAGGACTTGCCAGTGATGGGTGGATGCCGTGCCTCCTTCGACTAACCCTGGAACGCTGTACATGGCCTTCATTCGTCGAGCTGGATAGAAAACCCCAAAATTCCGCATTCCATGATCAACTTCATGGCCGTAAATCCTTTAACTGGCCTCGAAAGTGTGCTCGATCAAGTGCCTTGACTCTGAACGTCGCTTGAAAGGCTTGAATATCGCTGACTACAAATTGAGACCACCACGCCTCTTGGGTCCCAACGTCGCGTGGGTTCCTTCAAGGCATTAGTACTTCTGGGGTTGTACAATATATAGGCTGCGTATTGGCATATGCCGAGGACGTGGTCATGTCTTCCTATCCTTTCGGACTATGGGCATGTGCACCATGTGTATCAATAATCCTCTTATACGAGTCACGGACGTGTGAGGCAATCGTGAAGCTGTTCTTAGTCAGTCAGTAGTCTACAAGCCATGACCGTCGACTGGCGCGACCGCGGGTTGGGCAAGGGGACGTATCCAGATAAAGGGCGTTCAACGTTCAACGTTACGGTCTAACAATTCCAATTCCAATTCGAGATTGCAGATCTTATTGCTTGGCCTTGTGCTTTCTTTTTCCCGGGCTGTCGGATTGAGTTACAGCAATACGAACCACCCCGGCGGCCATATACTTGCTGCAGTCGAATTTCCGTGCTGGTTCTTGCACCTGGAGCCTGTCTGGAAATTGATTTTTCCCCTCTGAACCAGGGATTGAAATTCATGGCCTGCCAGTAATATTCTCTCTGGTTACCACTAACTCGTGAACGTGGCGTTATCGGCAAAGGACACGGTTTCTTCATATCTTTCATTAGCGGCGGAGAATCCCAGAGAGGCCCAGGAAGGAGTCGAAGTTAGGTTAACAAGCAGAGTTCAGATCAAGATAGTAAGTCTGCAAAGACTCGTGGTTCGCCGATGCCGTAACCTCGTCTACTATATCTATCCCCATGAAAGAACCAAGTCCGCTCAGCTCGGGTCTCCTTTATACCGTTCAAGCTCGCACACATACTCCTTCCCCCGCAGCCCTCCTAATATGCACGCAGACATAGTCGTACAGCGAGACTCTGCTTTCCAACCCAACCCTGACGTGAATTCAACAGCACGTGCAGCTAAACGTCCTAGACCCGCACCTGAATCCCTACCGGACGATTGTCACCCGCAGGGGGCCCCTGACGAGTCCCCCTCTTCCTCAAGAAAAACCCATAATAAGAAACAACCCTTGTCTTGTGCCGAATGCCGCAGGTGCGCCAACTTTAACCCCTTGGCACTGTGCTGAACAAACTTTGTCAGGCTCAAGCTCAAGGTATCTCTCTTCATACAGTTCTGTTTCATACTGTATAGTGACATTTACTACAGTGTGATCGTGTTTTTCCATGCCAGTCATGTTCAAAGCGCGGCTGCGCTGAAATATGTCCAGATGGTTGGTTTAGTTGTTGTCTTGTCTCACTTATGATGCGATCTGATCATTCACAACTTGAAGGTGCTCTCACGTCGGGAAAAGGAAGCAGGTTAGTTTGATGTAGGTTTGCCAGCTGCTGGACTTATCCGTTTCAGGTTCATTCTCGCCAACACCGAGCAACTTCATGCGAAAATGAATCAAATGAGTGATCGTATAAGACAGCTCGAGGACGCATTACAAGCCAAATGCTCCACCGAGTCGCATCCTCTGCTACATCAAGATCTCTTGCGCATCAAAAATTCCCTCGAACTTTACAGCCCCCAAAGTAGTGCTGCGCGACAGCCCCGCACTGAACTAGCCATGGACGAAACCCAAGCCACCTCCAGTCGGCTGGAAACGGGAAACAGAGCCCAACATTCATCCCGTCCGTCAGAGGTAACTCCGACCACCATAGCTTGACTCCTTTTCTTTGCCTTGCTTATTATTTTTTCTTGTTGTCAGGATAGAAGCTCGTCCGTAGAGATCACGGGCACGGAAGTACCAAGACTTTCGCCTGAAATCGAGAAACTCAGTCAGACATTTCCTTACCCTTGGCTGCCTGACAATCCCATGCGAGAGCGTATATACAGGATGTTACCGCTTCGTGAAGAAGCGGAATATCTTTGTACACAGGCACGCCTCAATGCTCTTTGGCAGTGGGTTGACAGTAATTCGGAATCTCCGACAAGCTAATCACTCCCACCAGGTACAACCTCGACCCAAGCGAGACTTGGCTCCCAAATCTGGTTCATCACGTATACACTACACCCGTGCAAGATCTGTGCTTCCGCCGAGTCTCCCTCCTGTTCGTTATGATGTCAATAGGTTTGCTTGTGGATCTCAACCAGCAGAATGAGTCTCCACGCGCTGAAGTGTATCATATCCTTGCGCGAGCATCTCTCTGTGAGATGAACTTGATGGATGAGCCGAACTTGGACCTCCTCCAGACATTAGTACGTCATATTTCTCGGACGATGTCGGCATGTTCACATGGTGTGCAGTTCTATATGATATGGTATCTCCTTATTTTCTCAGACAAAAGCCAAGCTGTTGCGTACGCATGGAGCATCATGGGACTTACTCTATGATCTTTAGGTCATCCAAGATTTTTCCTGGGATCAGATTCGGCCCCACACCCTACGCATTCCAAGTCCATGGCAACACCAGTCAGTCCTTGTGCTGCAGGTGTATACACCTCGCCGATCCTCTTGCCCTTCGTCGCTGACATATTGGAGTCGTTCGGTGCACTTGACAAACTCCAGAAATTTGTGAGTAATTACGGACGAGCCTTCTATAGGCGCCCCCCTGGCGCCAATGCTCGACGAGTGATGCTACAAAAAGTAAAGGGTTACCAGGTTGAGGATACTTGGTCTTTCGGTAACGAAAGCGTGCGGCCGTTTTGGGCAGGAAAAGAAATTGGATGGAAGATCAGTGATGTCAGTCA
>MU127461.1:0-44973 GCA_014904945.1 Gyrodon lividus
TACAGTGGACTCTGAGGGCTAAGTGCGACCTAATGTAAACAAAGGTAAACACTACAGTAAAGTGTACAAGTCATTGATCTACTTGTGTAGAGCAATAGAATGAAGCTAAGACAACCAAGTAAATTGGTAGCTAGGATAGTTTGAAGCATAGAATGAACTGAGATAGGTTAGAAAGTGAATGGAGCGCATGTCAGCGCTGTATAGACAATAGAAATAATAAAATATGCACAGAGTGCGAAATCACCACAAGTAACACTATGAGCATCTACAGAAACATACTTTGCTTTTGGCATGGCTAGACAACAGGAGGACTGGATCTCAACACAATTCTCTGACCAGACAGCACACCTTCCAGTAGCCAACTAATCACCTTGTCTGTCAAGTCCGGGTTCAATCCTGGAATTCCCAGATAAGTCCGGAGCACACAGAATGGTGAATGTTGGTCGGGAATCCCTGAGGGGGCAAGGAACTTCGGCTTCAGCTTATGTGCTGTGCCCCTGTACAAGTTCTGTTCCTTAATTTCAGGGCAGAGGGTCAGAGGACAATCCTAAGGTCAACTTAAGGACTGAAGTGGAGCAGGAGAGAACGGGATTTAGTTGATATTTGAACTAAGGAAATATCGGAGGGTACAAGCGGGTTTATATACTGAAGAGTCCAGAAGATATAAAGCTGTTAAAGTATGTTGGACAAATTGGAGTTTCAGGTTTCCGGAAGAAAGTAAGGAATGAATCGGAATGGCGTCAGAATGGTGGAATAATGACTGAGGGTAATGGCGCAATAATTGTGAAGCAGGGGGAAAGAGAATTATTGATAGGAAGTGCAGATGTCAAGAAATGTCAAAGGAAAGAGACATATGTCAAGAGATAGCTGAGATAGGAATACAAAAGTCTGGGACGGGAATGCGAAAGTCCGGGATGGGAAATATGGGGTTTGGAATGTCCAATGAAGGAGAAATCTTCAAAGGTAAAGTCTGAGGCTCGCCATTCGGGATTTGATCATAGGAGGCCGGAATTGGGCTGGATGGGTTAGCAAAGTTTTGGGATGTGACAGTATCCCCCTTTTAGGCACAAACCCTTGAGTGCCTGGATAGCAGTCCGTAATAGGAAATAGAAGTATGGCGGAGTTTGAAAATTGGGGATTGATCTGAGGTACCTTACAACCATTGACTGCCTGTTGTTTAGTTCCATCACCCATCATGTCCACTCACTCACAATCCGACGATGAAATCGCCCATCTCCAGCAAGAGGAGGAGGAACGTGCGCTGGAATCTGCCCAGAAAATCCAGGAGGCTAAGGAGAAGAAGGCCCGGTGGGAGGCCAGGCGGAAGCTTGAGGAGGAGGCGCGGAAGAAAATGGAGGAGGAAGCTCAAGGAGGAGGCGTGGAGGAAAACGGAGGAGGACGAGAGGCAGAGGTCACGAGGATGGCAACCAAGAGGATGTGGCAGGGGTCACAGGAGTCACAAAGGAGCGGGGCAAGCAGCTCATCAAAGAGGCCCGAGGCGGGGCCGTTCCAAGGAAGTGTGGGGAGGCCCAGGGGTTGGCTCCCCGGGGCCAACACTCCCTGCGTGGCCTGCATGAGGGCGAGGGTCCCGTGTCCGGGCCTGAAGACTGGGCGATTGTGGATGTGCATGAGGTGCATGCAGGCGCACTCGTTGTGCTGGGAGGCTGGAGTGGCAGGAAAGAGGGTAGCCATGGAAGTGGTGTTGCTGCGTGGGGGGAAGGACTGGAAGTGGCGGAGGCAGAAGAGCCCGGAGTACTGGGAGGAGAGCAAGGAGGAGGGTGAGGAGGACGAGGAGGACGAAGAACGATGGGATGCGCTCGGGGCCCTGGCGGAGTCGTACAAGACCCAGAGGCGGGCCAACAAGGCCTACCAGGGGGCCGTCGTGGCACAACTGTCAGGGATCCAACAGGTGCTCACAGACGGCCTGGTGGCCTTTGATGTTTGGAGTTGTGGGTTCCAACTGGGAGACGTGGAAGATGGGATGGACAGCACGCATGGAGTCTGGAAGTTGGAGGGTGAAGGACAGGGGTCCGGCTTGGGCGATGATGGGATAGGGGCAGAGGTTCTTTTCCAAGAGTTTCTTGGAAGGGCAAGTGGAGCGGAAGTACTTTGCCTTGACAATCACTTGATCTCCAATCTGGAAGTCTGGTGCAGGGAGTCGTCAGGAATCCGTGGGTTCTTGGTAGCATTGTTGCGCGTGGGCCATTTCCATGCGTAGGAATTCATGGAGTTCCTGTAGGTTGACTGCATATTCATGAGTGTGGGATGAGGTCAGATCCCTTTCAGGGTAGACTGAGACGTTGGGATGGTAGCCTTTGTTAGCAAAGAACAGGGATACTCCTATAGTAGCACTAGGGGCATTGTTGTAGGCGAATTCCGCGAGGGGTAAGAGTTCTGACCAATTGTCCTGTTGGTAGTTGCAGTAGATTTGGAGGTACTGCTCGAGGGTTTGGTTTGCCCATTCCATCTGCCTGTCGCCTTCAGGATGATATTCCAAAATGAAGTAAAGGTGGATGTTGAGGGCTTTCCCGAGGGAACAGAAGAAATGGGAGATGAACTTGGAACCCCGGTCAGAAGTGATGTGGAAGGGAACTCCGTGCTTGGAAAACACGTGGAGGAGGAATAATTTCGCGAGGCTTGGAGAGTTGATAGTGTCGATAGTGGCAATGAATATGGATTGCTTGGAAAGGCAGTCAATGACTACAAGGATTGCAGTATATCCGCCGGAAGAGGGAAGTTGTTCGATGAAGTCCATGGAAATGGAGTTCCAGGGTTTTTTGGGGATTGGAAGCTGCTTGAGCATTCCGTAGGGGCAGTGTCTAGGAGTTTTAGCTCAGGCGCAGGAGGTGCAGGAACTGACATAGTTTTTGATGAAGGTGTGGAGTCCTGGCCAAGTGTATTCCCAGCGGACAAGCTCTAATGTCCTGTTTTGCCCATAATGTCTGGACAGGAGGTGGTTGTGCTTATATTGGAGGATGCGAAGATGGAGGTCCTTAGCTTCCAGGACGAAGATGCAATTGTTGAGTGTCAGGAAACCTTCGGGGTTGACAGCCCACCAGGAGTCCAACGAGTCTGAAAGATGGGGGGAAGCTACAGTGATTATAGGATGTCCTTGTGGATGTCTTCGATATCAAGCAGGGATGAAGCCTGGAGGACCGGGGCGAGTAAGATAGTGGCTCGTAAGGATGAGGCAAGCTGTTCCTGAGTAAACACCGGGCGGAGGTTGTGGGGATTGACACAAGCATAGTCCTTATCCCCCTCTTTTGGGTAGATGTCCCAGTGTCTAGTGAGGGAATCAGGCTTAGCTCCTAAGCATGCGGGGCAGAAGCAGATGACAAGGTTGAACTGGGATAGAAATTCCGACCAGCGGGCTTGCCGGCAGGTCAGGACTTTGGAGGTGGAGAAATACTCCAGATTTTTGTGATTGGTAATGACATTGATAGGGGTGCTGGAACCTTCAAGGTAATGACACCAATGCCAGAAGGCTTTGTGGATAGCAAGGAGTTCCTTATCATGGGTGTGTTAAGTCCAGGTTTGCTCCTGGAATTCCCGGATTGTCCAGAGTGCGGAGAAAGCAGGGTTGGCGGGAATTCGAGGGGTTGGAGTGGTAAGGAACTTTGGCTTCAGCTTATGTGCTGCGCCCCTGTATGAGTTCTGTTCCTTGATTTCGGAGCGGAGGGTCAGAGGTAGAGATCAATCCTAAGATCAACTTAAGGACCGGGGAAGTTCAGAGGGGATCAGGAAAGAACGGGATTTAGTTGATATTTGAACTAAGGAAATATCAGAGAGTACACATGGGTTTATATACTGAAGAGTCCGGAAGATATAAAGATGTTAAAGTACTATCGGATGAATCGGAGTTCCGGGTTTCCGGAAGAAAGGAAGGAATGAATCAGAATGGCATCAGAATGGTAGAATAATGACTGAAGGCAATGGCACAATAATTGCGAAGCAAGGGGGAAGGGAATTATTGATAGGAACTGTAAATGTCAAGAAGTGTCAAAGGAGAGTGACATATGTCAAGAGATAACCGAGATAGGAATACAAAAGTCTGGGATGGGAATACAAAAGTCCGGGACGGGAATGCGGAAAGTCTGGGACGAGAAGTACGTGGTTCGGAATGTCCGATGAAAGAGAAATCGTCTAAGGTAAAGTCCGAGGGCTGGGATCCGGGATTTGGTCATAGGGGCTCGGAATTGGGCCAGATGGGTTAGGGAATTTTCGGGATGTGACAGGGTGTTGTAGTTGAGTTCCGGGGCTGTCAGGGTGCGGGAGTAGAACACGACAGGGCAGAATTCCTTGTCCGGGCACCGGATCGAGAGGATTCCCATGATAGCATAGTCCAAAGCGTCGGTTTCGACTGTGATAGGACAGTCTGGAATCCAGTGAGTAAGGATAGGGGCTCAGGTGAAGGCGTCTTTGAGTTGTGTGAAGGTGGAGCAGCAGGAATCATCGAAGTTCCAGGGGGCATTTTTCTGAGTGAATCAGGTGAGTGGGACAACAATATCGGAGTAGTTGAAGATGAAGCGACAATAGAAGTTGGCGAACCTGAGGAAGGACTGAATGTCCTTGACTTTCCGAGGTTTGGGCCAATCTCAGACTGCTTGAACTTTTTTCGGGGACATAGTCAATCCCTGGGGGGAGAGACGGTAGCCCAGGTATTCAACGGAGTCTGAGTGCCACTCACATTTCTCTGGTTTGGTATAAAGTGTTACTTGTGGTGATTTCGCACTCTGTGCATATTTTATTATTTCTATTGTCTATACAGTGCTGACATGCGCTCCATTCACTTTCTAACCTATCTCACTTCATTCTATGCTTCAAACTATCCTAGCTACCAATTCACTTGGTTGTCTTAGCTTCCTTCCATTGCTCTACACAAGTAGATCAATGACTTGTACGCTTTACTGTAGTGTTTACCTTTGTTTACATTTGGTCGCACTTAGCCCTTAGAGTCCACTGTAGTGAGTCTTTGGTTACTCACTGTGGACTCCAGGTACTGTACACCCTTCTACCTACTTCAATAGATTGGTTACTCACTGTGGACTCCAGTCCCAAGCTTATTGCAGCTCCTTGAGTCGATCCAAACAGTGCATTAGCACTCTCCCAAGCTTCTGGCTTGAACATAAAGTCTGTGTTTCCAGAGACACCGGAGGACTTCCCAGACACGTTCCTTGTGAGAAGCCATGTCATTGGAATAAATGAGGATGTCATCGAGGTAGACCATAACGCAGACATCTAGGAGGTCCACAAAGACGTTATTGACAAAGCCCTGAAAGGCCACAGGGGCGTTGGTGAGTCCAAAGGGCATCACCAGCCACTCGTATGAGCCCTAGCGCATCCGGAAGGCGGTTTTCCATTCATCCCCGGGAGTGATGCAGACAAGGTGAGATGTGTGGTGGAGGTCAATTTTTGTGTATACCTTGGCGCAGCTAGGGGAATTGAGGAGGTCGGAGATCAGGGGTCGGGGATAGTGATCTTTTTTCATGATTTTGTTGAGTCCTTGGAAATTGACACAGAGGCGTAGGGATCCATCTTTCCAAACCCTGTATTTCCCATCCCAGACTTTCGTATTCCTATCTCGGCTATCTCTTGACATATGTCACTTCCCTTTGACATTTCTTGACATCTACAGTTCCTATCGATAATTCCCTTTCCCCCTGCTTTGCAATTATTGCGCCATTGCCCTCAGTCATTATTCCACCATTCTGATGCCATTCTGATTCATTCCTTACTTTCTTTTGGAAACCCGAAACTCTGATTCATCCAACATACTTTAACATCTTTATATCTTCCAGACTTTTCAGTATATAAATCTGCTTGTACTCTCTGATATTTCCTTAGTTTGAATATCAACTAAATCCCGTTCTCTCCTGCTCTGCTTCACTCTGAAACCCCTTCAGTCTCTAAGTTGACCTTAGCATTGTCTTCCGACCCTCTGCTCTGAAATTAAGGAACAGAACTCATACAGGGGCACAGCACATAAGCTGAAGCCAAAGTTCCTTGCCCCTCCGACCCCCCTCAGGGATTCCCGACCAACCCTGCCATTCCATACACTCCAGACTATCCGGGAATTCCGGGATTGAACCCGGACTTGACAGCCAGAAGGGAAACAAATGGAAAGGTCAACAGCATGGGTAATCATAGAATTGGAAGTACCATCAAAAAGTTTCAATGGAATAGGGGTAATGGAATATGTCGAAAAATGGTGCTTGTTAACAATAGTATCAATGAAACAATCAGTAGCACCACAATCTAACAAGGCGGGGAAAGCGGAAATTTCGGAAAAGTTGGGAAAAGAAACAAGCGGCATAAGGGCCTTGGGATCATAAAGAGCGGACACATTGAGATGGGTCTCCATAGGTGCACGGTGGATTCAATTCCTGTGCGGAGTCTGGAAGGCTGCGCCCTAATTTTTTGCCTCAGGGGTAGAGGCCACCGGTTTGGCTTCCAGAGCAGGGGACATTTTGGCTGTGCGGGCTTTGAACACGTGGGAAGTGGACTTCTGGCAATCCTTAGCCACATGTCCAGTGGCTCTGCAGAACATGCACAGCTTGAGGTCAAAGCAACATTTTTGTTCCTCGGAGGTGAGGCGTCCATCCTTCCCGAGTTTGCTGGAGAGGTCGGATGCAGGTTTTGGGGTAGGGGTGGAGGACTTTGCCAATGAGGACACAGAGGTGTTGGACAAAGTGGTGGGTTTCAGAGATGAGGTGGTGGGAGTGCTTTTGGATGTGGAGGACTGGTTTCCGGAGGGTCTGATTTGGCAAGCAACTTTGGACTTGCATTCCCAATATCCCGTCAATGGTCTGGGAGAGAGTCCAGAGTTCTCCTAGGGAGTGCGGTTTTCCAATGCAGGAAAGCTCGTCTTTGATGCAATCTGGAAGTCCATTGTAGAAGTGATGTTGGGAGAGCTCCCTCGCCATAACCCTGGACCTGGGAGGCTAGGCGATTGAATTCCACCACATATTTATTGATATGCTGGGAGTCTTTCATGGATAGGTGTTCCGCATCACCGATGGGGTCATGGGGGCCGAAGTTGGTTTGGAGCTCGAGGACAAATTCCCAATAATTATCCGTCCATCTGGAGGAGGTCAGGCTCAAACCACTTGAGAGCCATACCTTTTAGGTAGGACTGGGCAAAGGTGACCTTCGCGTGGTCAGTCTGGAATGTGCAGGGATGGCCCCGGAAATTCAGCTCACATTGGACCAGGAAGGCCCACAGCTTGCGGGGGTCAGTCCCGTCAAAGGTGTCGGGTTCCCAAACCTTCGTGCACAGAGATGAGGAGTTTTTGGATTTGCGGTCGTGGCGCGATAACTCAGCAAGGTCACGAACTGCATTGGCAAGCACCATGATGGGGTTAGGCGGGATTGCATTATTGGGGTTGTCGTCATCAGAGAGGTCAGGGTCATTGTCGCCGCCATTCCCATCATCAGAGGGGTCCGGGGCACTGTTAAGTCCAGGTTTGTTGCCGGAATTCCCGGATTGTCCGGAGTGCAGAGAAAGCGGAGTTTGGCGGGAATTCCTGAGGGGGGGTCAGAGTGGTAAGGAACTTCGGCTTCAGCTTATGTGCTGCGCCCCTGTATGAGTTCTGTTCCTTGATTTCGGAGCGGAGGGTCAGAGATAGAGATCAATCCTAGGATCAACTTAAGGACTGAGGAAGTTCAGAGGGGATCAGGAAAGAACGGGATTTAGTTGATATTCGAACTAAGGAAATATCAGAGAGTACATCCGGGTTTATATACTGAAGAGTCCGGAAGATATAAAATGTTAAAGTAGGTCGGACGAATTGGAGTTTCGGGTTCCCGGAGAGTGTTACTTGTGGTGATTTCGCACTCTGTGCATATTTTATTATTTCTATTGTCTATACAGCGCTGACATGCGCTCCATTCACTTTCTAACCTATCTCACTTCATTCTACGCTTCAAACTATCCTAGCTACCAATTCACTTGGTTGTCTTAGCTTCATCCCATTGCTCTACACAAGTAGATCAATGACTTGTACACTTTACTGTAGTGTTTACCTTTGTTTACATTAGGTCGCACTTAGCCCTCAGAGTCCACTGTACTGAGTCTTTGGTTACTCACTGTGGACTCCAGGTACTGTACACCTCTTCTACCTACTTCAATACATTGGTTACTCACTGTGGACTCCAGTCCCAAGCTTATTGCAGCTCCTTGAGTCGATCCAAACAGTGCATTAGCACTCTCCCAAGCTTCTGGCTTGAACAGAAGAAAGTAAGGAATGAGTTGGAATGGTGTCAGAATGGTGGAATAATGACTGAGGGTGATGGCACGATAATTGCAAGGCAAGGGGGAAGGGAATTATTGATAGGAACTGTAAATGTCAAGAAGTGTCAAAGGAAAGTGACATATGTCAAGAGATAGCTGAGATAGGAATACAAAAGTCCGGGATGGGAAGTACGGGGTTTGGAATGTCCATTGAAAGAGAAATCGTCTAAGGTAAAGTCCGAGGCCCAGGATTCAGGATTTGGTCATAGGGGTTCAGAATTGAGCCGGATGGGTTAGGGAAGTTTTGGGATGTGACAGGCACCCCCAGAGGGGTAATGACCTGTGGGAGTAGGGGTGGGGATGCTTTGAGACGCGGGTCTCACCTGAGACACAGAAGTTGATGTACGATGAGCGGAGAAGCTACGGAATTGTTTGGCGACATTGGGGCCTCGACGCAAGGTCATCAGGGAGTGCAGGGCATCTTCTCAAGCTGCCTCTGACTGAGCTGCATTGATGCTTTGCATACTACATGTTTGGGCACAAGTCTGGATAGTTCTAGACATATGGTAAAGAGGTAATGTTAGGAAACTCGCAGAGGTTTGAGTTCAAATATACTGTCAAGTCCGGGTTCAATCCCAGAATTCCCAGATAAGTCTGGAGCATGCAGAACGGCAGATGTCAGTTGGGAATCCCTGAGGGGGGTCAGAGGGGCAAGGAAAGTTTCGGGATGTGACATTGTCATTCGAGGTGCATGTCAGATATCAAAGTTTGATGGCATCCATGTTATGTAAATTATTAGATAAGGCATGTTGGAACCCACACAAGGGTAGTGATCAGGGCAGACACCACCTAAATTGCCAAATGGGGAGGGAAGGTGTCTATAATAAGATAAATCAAGGGGCATTACAGCATGAAGGAAGATTGATCAGAAGATTCCGAAGGTTGGCAATGTCAGCAATCATATTTACAGCATCTGATGTTGATGAAGCAATCCAGGGAATGAGTAGGGACTGACAAGACACTACCAACTCTCAAAACACACTGTTTGAATGACATCATGCCTTGTGAACCATCTAGTAGAGCTAGCAGTGTATCTATTGGGACCAGGGCTTCCCAGAAGCTGTCAGAGGAGGAAATAGAGATCCTCAAATCCCATTTGGAAGCATGAAAGAACAAGAGGAACAGACCTGGAGTGTATAGGGCAGTGCATAAGGAAGTGAAGAAGTTGGATATGATGGAAAGGATGAACATAGAGGAATGGGATGGCCGGAAGGAGGTGAGTCCTATATGTCATGTGGAATTTTCAGCTGATGTTTATGTTTCAGAAAAGATATACAAGAACTGGCTTCACAACCATGGCCGAAAAAGAACTACCAAACCCATGGTAAAGTATGGAAAGAGTTTCACTGCTAGGGATGTGATGAAGGTACAGAAGAGGAAGGAAATTCAGAAGATAATAGAGGAAGATGATGGGTCAAAACCTGGGGACAGAGAGGTGATAGCTCGGTATCAATGGGCTGTGAATAAGGTGATGGAAAGTCTCACCAAAGAGGAGTTAAAGAAGGCCAAAGCCAAAGCCAAAGCCAAAGTCAAACAATTGAGGAAAGAAAGACCACCTCTAGATGTACAGGCAAGGTAAGGGTTGAAGCTCTGGATGGAGACTGACTACTAACATTCTACTGTAGAATAGCCTTACAGAAAGGGGAGTAATATGTGAGGGAGTTTGCAGAGGAGGTATGGAAGAGATGTGGGATGAGAGTAGCCATCCTGGCAGCCTCAAAAGACGAAGCTGGACAGATCATGACCACTCAGTAAGTGACCAAGCTTGAAATCCACAAGCCGAAGGTATTTGGATTGCTAACCAGGTCATAGATATGACATTAATAATGAGATTGGGAATGGAGTGGGATTCAATGGGTGCGGTGGAGCTCATCAAAGATGGATGGAGTATGCCAAGATCAAGCTTGGAAACTCAGGATTGTCAGATGGGGGTAAGACTGAAGCCAATCCCAATGCCGACGATGAATCCACTGCTGAGGTTTGGCCATGGAAGAAGAACATGAAGAAAGGGAAGGTCAATCCAGTCTCAATGGTTAGCAATGGAGAAAAGGCTTGGATAACAGACATGAAGGATGTCAGCCTGGAGATCATGAAACAGATCATCTGGGTCTTCATCATCTTTCACTACAGTAAGTGGATCCAGCTTGGTGAACACCAGGCTTGATTGCTCCCATAGGAAAGGCTTTGGGAATGAATGAGCTACCTATCCCATGGACATATTGTGGGCCAACAATCGGACTACATGGCCTCCAAGTATTTGCCACAGGGGGTGAAGCTTTGGGAGCCATCAAAGCTTCAGAAAAAGGAGCTAATTTCTATCTTGGACTTCTGGAGAGAGAGACAGCAATCACATCCAGTGGACATCCTGAGCTTCTGAAAATGGAGAGATTGGGCAGGCATCCTACAAGACCCTGTAGTTGGATTCCAATGAAGAGGCAGCAGCCCAAAGAAGGAAAGCCTCTAAAGGAAAGAGAAAGGCTGGGTCTGAAGATGGACTAACCAAAGGTGAAGGCAGATCAAAATCAAGAGGACGAAGCAGGAAGGGAAGGAATGCTTCAAGGGTAGATGACTCTGAAGAGTCCGAGGATGACCAGGACAATGGAAATATGTCTGGGTGGAGACATGATACCAACAGGGAAGATTTGGGAGGTACTGAGGGACAGCAAGGGCCATAGGAAGTTAGGGGGTGAGTACATCTCATGACTGTCTTATCCAAATATAATTACTGATACAACAAGACATAGTTAATGAACCAAAAAATTGGGTCATCAGTTGAAAAGGGACCAAGAATGATGAAGCTGAGGGTGAAGGCATCATGGGGCCAAAGCTGACCCCTGCACCTATGGCCAAAGCCCAGAAAGCTACCAGATCACAACCCGATGCCAAACAAGTTGAAACAAGGGAAGCAGAAAGGAAGCTGAGTGAGCAACCTTGGAAATCAAGGCCAAAGCCAACTGTCAGAGGCCTGAAGCCAGCCAGGGCACATTCCAAAATTCATGACAGCTTGGAAGATGGTAAGTGACTATTATCCTGGGGTTAGCTGTGAGATCAACCTATATCCTTCAGATCAAGAAAAGGAACAGTCAAGGCCAAAGTGAAGCCAAAAGGCACCAACCTGATTCTGTGAGGGAAGCCCCAAGGGTAGAGCTGTTCACAAAAGGCAGAAATAACTTTTGGATTGAAATGCTAAGTACCCACTCATTGTTGATACAATAAAATACACTATCTATGTATATACAGTTACTTCACTCCATCCTTGCCAGCACATTGTCTAGGTGGCTGATAGCATCATCAAGCCTTTGAATCTTGGTTGAGATCTCCACATGTCCATCTGTCAGATACATGAACCTATCCACATAGTGGACATAGGCCATGATCAGAAATCTGTCATGGTGCCAGCTCAATGGATGATTCTGTCTGAGATGTTGTTGTTGCCGCCAATACCCATCAAACATCAGCTGATCTACATATATAGTTAAATGGTGAAATGGAAATGAAATCAAATGGGACTTACAGTATTCCAACCAAGCTAAGTCCTCCAGCTGAATATCACTGCTGTCAAGTCCGGGTTCTTTCCCGGAATTCCCGGATGTTCCGGAGTTGCGGAGGGGGCGGGGTTTGCAGGAATTCCTGAGAAGTGTCGGAGGGGTAAGGAACTGTGGCTTCAGCTTATGTGCTGCGCCCCTGTATGAGTTCGGTTCCTTAATTTAAGGGCGGAGGGTCGGAGGTTGGTCCTAAGGTCAACTTAAGGACTTAGCGGATTGGAAAGGAGGTGATCAGGAAGGAACAGGATTTAGTTGATATTTGAACTGAGGAAATATCAGAGAGTACACGCGGGTTTATATACTGAAGGGTCCGGAAGATATAAAGATGTTAAAGTACTATCAGACAAATCAGAGTTTCGAGTTTCCGGAGGAAAGGAAGAAATGAATCAGAATGGCGTCAGAATGGTAGAATGATGACTGAAGGCAATGGCGCAATAATTGCGAAGCAAGGGGAAGGGAATTATCGATAGGAACTGTAAATGTCAAGAAGTGTCAAAGAAAAGTGACATATGTCAAGGGATAGCCAAGATAGGAATATGAAAGTCCAGGACGGGAATGTGGAAAGTCCGGGACGGGAAGTACGGGGTTCGGAATGTCCGATAAAAGAGAAATTGTCTAAGGTAAAGTCCGAGGCCCGGGATTCAGGATTTGATCATAGGGGTTTGGAATTGGGCTTGATGGGTTAGGGAAGTTTCAGGATGTGACAGTATACAAACCCTTGAGTGCCTGGATAGGAGTCCGTGATAGGAAATAGAAGTATGGCGGAGTTTGAAAAGTGGGGATCAATCTGAGGTGCCTTGCAACCATTGACTGCCTGTTGTTTAGCTCCACCATCCATCATGTCTACTCACTCGCAGTCCAACAACGAAATTGCCTCTCTCCAGCAAGAGGAGAAAGAATGCACGCAGGAGTCCACCTGGAGGATTCAGGACACCAAGGAGAAAAAGGCGCGGTGGGAGGCAGAAAAGCGCAAAGAGGCAAGGTGGAAACTCGAGGAGGAAGCACAGAGAAAAGCGGAGGAGGACAAGAGGAGGAGGAAAGCAGAGGTGGAGGTCGTGAGGGTCGTGGCCAAGAGATTGTGGCAAGGGTCGCAGGAGTCGCAGAGGCGTGGGGCGAGTGGGTTGTTGAAGGGGTCCAAGGCAGGGCCATTGCAGGTGAGTGCAGGGAGGCCCGGGGGTTGGCTCCCTGGGGCCAATAATCCTTGCATGGCCTGCATGAGGGCAGGAGTCCCATGTCTGGGCCTGAAGACTGGGCAGTCGCGGACATGCGCGAGGTGCGCGCAGGCGCACTCGTCGTGCTAGGAGGCTGGAGCAGGGAAGTGGGCGGCCGTAGAAGTGGCATTGCCGTGCGGGAGAAAAGACCGGAAAAGGCAGAGGCAGAAAAGTCCAGAAGCCCAGGAGGAGAGCGAAGGGGAGGGCGAGGAGGACAAGGAAAACAAGGAGGAAGAAGAATGCCGGGACGCGCTCAGGGCCCTGACAGAGTCTTACGAGGCCCAGAGGTGGGCCAACGAGGCCTACCAGGGGGCCGTCGTGGCCCAGCTGTCGGGGATCCGGCAGGTACTGTCAGATCGCCTGGCAGCCTTCCTGGTGGTGCAGGGATCCCGTTTTGGGGAGTCCAGAGGAAGCTGGGGGGCATTGGAATGGAAGGGGAAAGAGAGGGAGGATGTTCAGGGAGGTCAGGGGACAGATGGGGAGGATGAGGAGGAGGAGGAGGATGAGGGTGAGGAGGGGGGTGAGGAGGATGGGGATGGGGATGTAGTATAGTATGTCCCATCGGTCTCCCCTGTACAATTAGCATAGTGTTGTTTTGGTGAATCAAAAAATTGCATTTCCACCCTCATCCGAGCAAATTAAGGGGTCTGGACTTTCCAGGATATGTGGAGTGAAAGTCTGAGACAAGTTCCGATGTGTGAGCGAGCTCGGTTGTGAGGATCCAGGAAGTTTCTTCATCAGTCCCTTCGTAACCCACCCACTTTACCAGGTACAGGAGTTGGCAATTCCTGTGTCGGCAGTCAATTTTGGAGTCTAGGATTTCGGAGATTTCATATTTGGGTTCTCCATCAACTTTGACTGGGGGAGGTGGGGGTTGGACCCGATTCGGGATGGTGTTTGGAGTTGCAGGTTCTAACTGGGAGACATGGAAGACAGGATGGCCAGTGCGCATGGAGTCCGGGAGTCGGAGGGTGAAGGACAGGGGTCCGGCTTGAGCGATGATGGGATAGGGGCCGAGGTTCTTTTCCGAGAGTTTCTTGGAAGGGCAAGTGGAGTGGAAGTACTTCGCCTTGACAAACACTTGGTCTCCGATCCAGAAGTCATCAGGAATCCATGGGTCCTTGGTAGCATTGTTGAGCGCAGGCCATTTCCATGCGTAGGAATTCATGGAGTTCCTGTAGGTCGACTGCATATTCACGGACATGGGATGAGGTCAAACCCCTTTTGGGGTAGACCGAGACATTGGGATGGTAGCCTTTGTTAGCAAAGAATGGGGATACTCCTGTGGTAGCGCTAGGGGCATTATTGTAGGCGAATTCCGCAAGGGGTAGGAGTTCCGACCAATTGTCCTATTGGTAGTTGCAGTAGATTTGGAGGTACTGCTTGATGGTCTGGTTTGCTCGTCCCGTTTGCCCATCACCTTCGGGATGGTATCCCAAAGTGAAGTGAAGTCGGATGTTGAGGGCTTTCCCAAGGGAATGGAAGAAGTGGGAGACGAACTCGGAACCCTGGTCAGATGTGATATGGGAGGGAACTCCGTGCTTGGAAAACACGTGGAGCAGGAATAACTTTGCAAGGCTCAGAGAGTTGATAGTGTCGTGAGTGGGAATGAATATGGATTGCTTGGAAAGGCAGTCAATGACTACAAGGATTGTGGTATATCTGCCAGAAGAGGGAAGTTGTTCGATGAAGTCCATGGAAATGGAGTTCCAGGGCTTTTCAGGGATTGGAAGCTGCTTGAGCATCCCGTAGGGGCAGTGTCTAGGGGTTTTAGCTTGGGCACAGGAAGTGCAGGAACTGACATAGTTCTTGACAAAGGTGCAGAGTCCTGGCCAAGTGTATTCCCAGCAGATGAGCTCAAAAGTCCTGTTTTGCCCGAAATGTCCAGATAGAAGGTGGTCATGCTTGTATCGGAGGATGCAAAGACAGAGGTCCTTGGCTTCCGGGACAAAGATGCGATTGTCGAGTGTCAGGAAACCTTCGGGGTTGACAGCCCACCGGGAGTCCAATGAGTCCAAAAGATGGAGGGAAGCTACGGGGTCGGAGGATAGAGAATCTAGGATGTCCTTGTGAATGTCTTTGATGTCAAGCAGGGACGAGGCCCGGAGGACCAGGGCAAGTAGGATAGTGGCTCGTAGGGATGAGGCGAGCTGTTCCTGAGTGAACACTGGGTGGAGGTTGTGGGGATTGACGCGAGCATAGTCCTTATCCCCCTCTTTTGGGTAGACGTCCCAGCGTCTAGTGAGGGAGTTGGGCTTAGCTCCTAAGCATCCGGGGCAAAAGCAGATGATGAGATTGAACTGGGATAAGAATTCCGACCAGCGGGCTTGCTGGTGGGTCAGGACTCTGGAGGTGGAGAAGTATTCCAGATTTTTGTGGTCGGTAACGACGTCGATCGGAGTGCCGGAACCTTCAAGATAATGATGCCAATGCTGGAAAGCTTTGTGGATAGCAAGGAGTTCCTTATCATGAGTGTCATAGTTGAGTTCCGGGGCTGTCAGGGTGTGGGAGTAGAACACAACGGGGTGGAATTCCTTGTCCAGACACCAGATCGAGAGGATTCCTGCGATAGCGTAGTCCAAAGTTTCGGTTTCAACCGTGATAGGACAGTCCGGAATCCAGTGAGTAAGGATAGGCGCTCGGGTGAAGGCGTCTTTGAGTTGTGTGAAGGCAGAGCGGCAGGAATCGTCGAAGTTCCACTGGGCATTTTTCTGAGTGAGTCGGGTGAGCGGAACAACGATGTCAGAGTAGTTGAAGATGAAACAACGATAGAAGTTGGCAAACCGGAGGAAGGACTGAATGTCCTTGACTTTCCGGGGTTTGGGCCAATCTCCGACTGCCTGGACTTTTTCCGGGGACATAGTCAATCCCTGGGGGGAGAGACGGTAGCTCAGGTATTTGACGGAGTTTGAGTGCCACTCACATTTCTCCAGTTTGGCATAAAGTCCGTGTTTCTGGAGATGCCAGAGGACTTCCCGGACATGTTCTTTGTGAGAAGCCATGTCGTTGGAATAGATGAGGATGTCGTTGAGGTAGACCACAATGCAGACATCTAGGAGGTCTGCAAAGACGCTATTGACGAAGCGCTGGAAGGCCGCAGGGGCATTGGTGAGTCTGAAGGGCATCACCAGCCACTCATACGAGCCGTAGCGAGTCCGGAAGGTGGTTTTCCATTCATCCCCAGGAGCGATGCGGATAAGGTGATATGCGTGGCGGAGGTCGATTTTAGTGTATACCTTGGTGCGGCTAGGGGAATTGAGGAGGTTGGAGATCAGGGGTAGGGGATAGCAGTCTTTTTCGTGATTTTGTTGAGACCTCGGAAATCGACACAGAGGCAGAGGGATCCGTCCTTCTTGCAGACAAAGAGGATGGGAGCACCATGGGTGGATTTGGACTGGCGGATGAAGCCGTAGTTGAGGTGTTCATCTATGAATTCCCGGAGGGACTTGAGTTCTGTAGCGGAAACCAGGTAAACAGTCCCGAGAGGAGGGGAAGCACCTTCCTCTAAGTCAATCTTGAGATTGAATTCCCTGTGGGGCGCGAGGGTGTCAGCCTTGCGCTTACTGAAGACATCGGGGAAATCATGATAGTCCGGAGGGATGGCAGAAAGATCAACTTCTTCGGGGGTTTCAGAAATTCTGAAGTCCCAGGATACAGAATGGAGTTTGGAGTCCTGGGGACGGAGGTGAATGCTGAACTGCTCAGAACCATCAAGTTTGCATGCATGCACAAAGGCAGCAGCATTGACGAACGAGATGCGAGGAGCTTCGCGAGGTGGCTTGTTGGGAGTGTCGGAGTGAGATAGGGGTCCGGGGTCCGGAATCTCCGGAGGTGACGTCGGGGGCATTGGCAAGTCTTGAGCCAGCGTTTGGAAAGTAATACTGCCCAGTACCCAGTCAATCGATGGATTGTAGCAGGTGAGCCAGTTGTGTCCTAGAACAAGGGAACGAGATGAATCCAACGGAGTAACATAAAATGTATCAGAGGTGACAAAGCCGGAAGGGAAACGAATGGAAAGGTCAACAGCACGGGTAATCGTAGAATTGGAAGTACTGTCAATTTTTCAAAGAAATAGAAGGCACAGAATATGTTGGAAAATGATGCTTGTCAATGAAAGTGGTATCAATGAAACAGTCAGTAGAACCACAATCTAACAAAGTGGAAAAAGCGGAAATTTCGGAAAAGTCGGGAAGAGAAACAAGAGGCATAAGGGCCTTGGGATCATAAAGAGCAGACACGTTGAGACGGGTCTCCATAAGTGCACGGTGGGATTCAACGCAGCCTCCTTCCCCTGCGGAGTCCGGAAGGCTGCGCCCTAATTGTTTGCCTCAGGGGAAGAGGCCTCCAGTTTGGCTTCTGGAGCAGGGGAGGTCTTTGCTGCGCAGGCTTTGGATGCGTGGGAAGTGGACTTCTGGCAATCCTTAGCTACATGTCCAGCGGCTCCGCAGAACATGCACAGCTTGAGGTCAAAGCGGCATTTGCATTCCTCAGAGGTGAGGTGTCCGTCTTTCCCGAGTTTGCTGGAGAGGTTGGATGTGGGTTTCGGGATAGGGGCAGAGGACTTTGCCAACAAGGATGCGGAAGTGTTGGACAAAGTGGCGGGTTTCAAAGATGAGGTGGTGGGAGTACTTTTGGAAGTGGAGGACTGGTTTCCGGAGGGTCTGATCTGGCGAGCGACTTCGGACTTGCATTCCCAACATCTCCCTTCGATAGTCTGGGAGAGTGTCTGGAGTTCTCCTAGGGAGCGCAGTTTTCCGATGCAGGAAAGCTCATCTTTGATGCAATCCGGAAGTCCATTGTAGAAGTGATGCTGGAGGGCTCCCTTGCTGTAACCCCGGACCTGGGAGGCTATGTGATTGGATTCTACCATGTATTTGTTGATATGCTGGGAGTCTTTCATGGATAGGTGGTCAAGTTGGTGTTTGGCATCACCGACAGGGTTGTGGGGACCGAAGTTGGTCTGGAGCTTGAGGACAAATTCCCAATAATTGTCTGTCCAGTCTGGATCATCCATCTGGAGGAGGTCGGGCTCAAACCATTCAAGGGCCATACCTTTTAGGTAAGACTGGGCGAAGGTGACTTTTGCGTGGTCAGTCCAGAATGCGCAGGGACGGTCCTGGAAGTTCAGCTCACATTGGACCAGGAAGGCCCACAGCTTGCGCGGATCTGTCCCGTCAAAGGTGTTGGGTTCCCGCACCTTTGTGCATGGAGATGAGGAGTTTTCGGATTCACAGTCGTGGCGCAATAACTCAGCAAGGCCACAAACTGTGTTTGCAAGCGCCATGATAGGGTTAGGCGGGATTGCATTGTCGGGATTGTTGTCGAAGGGGTTGTCGTCATCGGAGGGGTCGGGGTTGTCACTGCCGCTGTTCCCGTCATCAGAGGGGTCTGGGGCGCCCCTGGATGGGTGACAACCTGCGGGAGTAGGGGTGGAGATGATTTGAGATGGAGGTCTCATCTGAGAGGCGGAGGTTGATGTACGATGAGCAGAAAAGCTTTGGAATTGTTTGGCGACATCAGGGCCTCGACGTGAGGTCATCAGAGAGTGCAGGGCATCTTCTCGGGCTGCCTCTGACTGAGCTGCATTGATGCTTTGCATACTGCGTGTTTGGGCATGAGTCTGGATAGTTCTAGACATGCGGATAAGATATGATGTTAGTGAACTTGTAGAGGTTTGAGTTCAAATATACTGTCAAATCCGGGTTCGATCCGGAATTCGCAGATAGTCCGGAGTGCACGGAAGGCAGAGTTTGGTGGGAATCCCTGAGGGGGGTCGGAGTTGTAAGGAACTTTGGCTTCAGCTTATGTGCTGTGCCCCTGTACGAGTTCTGTTCCTTGATTTCAGAGCGGAGGGTCAGAGATCAATCCTAAGGTCAACTTAAGGACTGAGGAGGTTCAGAGTGAAGTGGATCAGGAAAGAACGGGATTTAGTTGATATTCGAACTAAGGAAATATCAGAGAGTACAAGCGGGTTTATATACTGAAGAGTCCGGAAGATATAAAGATGTTTAAAGTATGTCGGACGAATCAGAGTTTCGGGTTTCCGGAAGAAGGTAAGGAATGAATTGGAATGGCGTCAGAATGGGAGAATAATGACTGAAGGCAATGGCGTAATAATTGCGAGGCAAGGGGAAAGGGAATTATCGATAGGAACTGTAGATGTCAAGAAGTGTCAAAGGAAAGTGACATATGTCAAGGGATAGCCAAGATAGGAATACGACAGTCTGGGATGGGAATGCGGAAAGTCCGGGATGGGAAGTATGGGGTTCAGAATGTCCAATGAAAGAGAAATTGTTCAAGATAAAGTCTGAGGCCTGGGATTCAGGATTTGATCATAGGGGTTTGGAATTGGGCCAGATGGGTTAGGGAAGTTTTGGGATGTGACACACCCAGTCCATCTCCAAGGAAGAAGGTCAAACATTCAGCATTGAAGCAAGGTGTCACATCCCACAACTTTCCTAACCCATCTGGCCCAATTCCAGCCCCTCTATGATCAAATCTCAAATCCTGAGCCTCAGACTTTACCTTGGAAGATTTCTCCTTCATCAGATATTTCAAACCCCGTCTTCCCCATCCCCAACTTTCGCATTCCTGTCCTGGACTTTCATATTCATATCTTGGCTATCTCTTGACATACATCTCTTTCCTTTGACATTCCTTGACATCCCTTTCCCCCTGCTTCACAATTATTGCGCCATTGCCCTCAGTTATTATTCCACCATTCTGACGCCATTCCAATTCATCCCTTACTTTGTTCTGGAAACCCAAAACCCCGATTCATCCGACATACTTCAACACCTTTATATCTTCTGGACTCTTCAGTATATAAACCCGCTTGTACTCTCCAATATTTCCTTAGTTCAAATATCAACTAAATCCCATTCTATCCTGCAAAGTCTCCACTTCACTCTGAAACCCCCTGCAGTCCTTAAGTTGACCTTAGGATTGTCTTCCAACCCTCTGCCTTGAAATTAAGGAACAGAACTTGTACAGGGGCACAGCACATAAGCTGAAGCTGAAGTCCCTTGCCCCTCTGACCCCCCTCAGGGATTCCCAACCGACTCCGCCGTTCTGTGTGCTCTAGACTATCCAGGAATTCCGGGATTGAACCTAGACTTGACACAAAGCCCAAGACCCCCACCCCCGAAGCTACCCCAAGCTCTGCCCCTGGTGGCTCAAGTCTTAAGCTGAAACTCAGTAAGTTTGGTAGTCTACAAATGTTTCTATTTCCAAGTGATATTGATAGTTTTTGATGGTGCAGTGATCCCAAAACATCCTGGCTGGGCCTCTCAATACCCCATCTCTCCCAGCCTCCATCCCAACTCCCTACCTAACCGATGATTCAAGGGATACAGTCATCACTTCCTGGAAAGTTGGGTTTCTGCTCTTGAAAGGGAGCTCAAATGGATTCCGGTGCTCAAGCAACAGCTCCACACTTTGGTTTGGGCAGTCGAGGCCCTTTGGGAAAGGGTTCAAGAGCAAGGCTTGGTCAGGTAAAAACCTGGTCCCCTCCCAAGGACAGTATCGGTTTTGCATCACATGTGAATGCTCAATTTGGAGGGTTCCATCTCCCTTCCTCCAGCTGACATTCAGGCCAAACCAGAACATTCCCCCAATCTCGGCCTCCAATTGTGCAGCCCATCCTTGGAGTGCACCAGGGCAGTCCCATCCCCACTCCATCTAGACAGCATGGAGACAAATGAGGATGAGTTGGATGGCTTTTCAGCTCCCCCTGTCCTGGTTCCTCCCCCAGGCCTCCCAATGACATCAGATGAATGGGACAGTCAGAATGGATGTGGATGTTTGATATAATTTCCCCCCACTTGTATATAGCCAATGACTGTAATTGTACTACTATAAATGCCATGAGTTTCCTATAGGTGTACAATTCTGCAAGTCAAAATTGATCTGGATTGAATTGAAGTACAACAATGGGTAAGGCTATCCTGAAAGTACTGATGGTGGTGACTGCAGCCAGCTCAATGCTGAAAGTCTTCACATATCTATGGATGAAGCCAAACCCATTGACTCAATGGGCCCACCCATTATGATGAAGGATAGATTGAGGAAATATGACTGGGCCCACCCAGTCCTCAGCCTACTCAGCACCTATGGGTCACCCATCCCTCAGCCCATCCTCAACTCATATGTTGCCCCTCCCCCAGCTTGCCCAAGACCTATGGGTCACCCATTCCTTGGCCCACCCAGGATCTATGGGTCATGCATTCCTCAGGCCACCTGAGACCTATAAGTCATGTGTTCTTTGGCCCACCCGACACCTATAGGTCACCTGATCTCTCAGCCCACCCAAGACCTATGGGTCATGCACCTGTTGGCCCACCCAAGACATACAGGTCATGCATTCCTTGGCCGACCCAAGACCTATGGGCCACCCATCCCTCAGCCTGCCCAGGATCTATGAGTCATGCACCTTTTGGCCCACCCAAGACCTGTTCACCCATCCCTCAGCCTGCCCAAGACCTATAGGTCATGCATCTCCTGGCCCACCTGAGACCTATGGGTCATGCACCTCTCAGCCCACCCAAGACCTACAGGTCATGCACCCCTCAGCCCACCCAAGACCTATGGGTCATACATTCCTTGGCCCATCTGACACCTACAGGTCACCTATCTCTTGGCCCACCTGTGAGCCACCTATTCCTCGGCCCATCTGACACCTATGGGTCACCCATCTCTCAGCCCACCCCATCCCCATGGTACACCCTTACCACCATTCAATGGTTCCACCCATTACTGATGAAATGCCTATTGAAATATTGCTCAGCCCATCCAATACCTATGAGTTGCCCATCACTCGGCCCACCCGAGACCTACAAGTCACACATTCCTCAGCCCATCCAACACCTATGGGTCACCCATCCCTCAGCCCACACCATCCCCATGGTACACCCTTACCACCATTCAATGGTTCCACCCATTACTGATGAAATACTCCCTCAGCCCATCTAATACCTACGGGTTGCCCATCCCTTGGCCCACTCATATCACACAAAACCACTGCATATTGACCCACCCATCACTCAAAATACCCTTACTAAAATAACCCCTCGGCTGACTCATATCACACATCTTTTATTACATCTCAGCCCATCTGTGCCCTATGAGTTGCACTCGTAGGTTGGCTGACAATCGGCTGGCCCATGAGCCATGGCTATTTGTCAACCTCAGCTGTCTGTATACTATGGTACCAAAGCACTACATGGGCTCCAGAGTCTTGGGAGTTGCAGACTATTTTTTCACCTTGGAAGCAGAGGTGGTTGGGGTAGCATCTGGTGGAGCAGAGGTGGTAGTAGTGCAAGCTTTGGCTGCCTTGGAGGTGGACTTGCGGCAGTCCTTGGCCATGTGGCTGAAGGCACCACAGAACATACAGAGCTTCAGGTCAAAGTAGTGTTGCCACGGCTCCAGGAGCTGTCACGAGCCAGTCATGAGCCGATGACCATTCAAGCAATGTAAACTCTTTACTGCAGACACCAAAATGTACCCCTACACTCCCTGAAATCAAATTTGGAAGAATTTTGTTGATATATTATGTTGTAGTCTTTCTGTGGTCAACGGCTTGCAATGGCTCACCAAGCCACAGCAACACTAGGTCAAAGTGGTGCTTCCATTCCTTGGAGGTCAGCTTACCATCTTTGCCAAGCTTCTGTGAGAGGTCAGTCTGGGGAGGACATGGAGGTGAGGCTTTTGCCTTGGAGTCAGAATTACTGGTGGGGTTGGAGTTGGTGGGGTTGGGCGTCAACTTAGCAGTGGACAAGTGTGAGTTTTGGCAGGAGGCAGATTAGCAGGTTTTGCTTGACAATTGACCTTGGACTTGCATTCCCAGTAACACACATCAATGCCTTGCAAAAGTGCATAGAGTTCAGTGAGTGTGGCATGTTTGCCCACATGGGAGACTTTGTCTTTGATGCAGTCCAGAAGCCTGCTGTAGAAATGGTAGGGGAGAGTGCCTTCTCCATACCCACAGACTTGGGATGTGATGCAGTTAAATTCCATGATGTACTTATTGATGTGTTGTCCATCTTTCATGGAGAGGTTGTCTAGTTGGTGTTCAGCATCAACAACAGGGTTGTGAGGACCAAAGTTGGTCTGGAGTTTGAGTAGGAATTTGTGGTAGTTATCCATCCATAGCGGACAGAGGTCTGGATCTTCCATATGTAGGAGGTCAGGCTCAAACCATTAGAGGGCCATGCCCTTGAGGTAAGATTGGGTGAAAGTGACTTTGGCACAGTCAGTCCAGAATGTGCAGGGATGGTCCTGGAAGTTGAGCTCACACTGTATAACAAAAGTACAGAGCTTGCATGTGTCAGTGCCATCAAGAGTGTCCAGTTCACAGACTTTGGTGTGCAGGGATGATTTGGAGGTGAGATTGTGATGGGTGATCTTGGTGAGGCCACAAATAGCACTGGCAAGTACCATCATGTAATTGGGGGGTAGGGGTGTGTGTTCATCTTTGTCATCATAGAGGTTCCCATTGTCGCTTCTGGGGTTGTCTGTGGGTTCATCATCTCCAGGTGGGTTGCAGTCCGGCAGAGTGGACATGCTGTTGCACTGGGGCAGAGTTGGTGTGTTGAGATGAGTGAGAGAGCTGGAGGTGGATGCCTCAGCATGATGGGAAGAGAAGCTGTGGAACTGGCTGACCGTGTTGGGTCCTCTGTGACTACTCATGAAGGAGCTGAGTTGTGGTAATGTGGGAGTGATAGAGGGGTTTTGTCAAAGTGTCTGAGAATGGGTTTGGACTCTATTCATGAAGTGGGAGTTAGTGAACTTGAACAAGTGTGAGTTCAGAACCTGTCTCCTCCAGGCTGTCCGGAGTTGTCTGGGAAGCAGAGCAGACTTTGGCTTCAACTTATATGTTGCACCCTTGCCTGATTTCAAAAAAGTATTTAGCAGAGCAGTGGCAGAGTGGAGTCAAGATGAAGATAGGAGGGAGGGTCAGAGTCCAGATGTCAGAGGGTTGTAGTGATAGCAAGAAGACTAGCTTCAAGTGGTCAAGTGAGACTTAGTCAAACAGATTAGAGGAGTGATCAAAGTTGATATTCAAACTGCCAGAATACAAAATACCAAAGGGGTTTATATACTACAGGGACAAGTAAACACAGGTGACACCGGAGTACCAGAGTCATGCAGAATATGAGTCAGAAGTGTCAAAGGGAGTCAGGACGGGAGGTATTGCAAGGTGGAGATATTATGCATGTCAAACATCTGTCAAAAGTGTGAAGTATGGAGAACAAGGCACATGGGGCAAAAGAATTAAAAATAAGTGGAGAAGCGGAGATATGAGAACAGAGATGTGGAGGTGTGGACTTGCGGAAATGTGGACTTGGTATAAGGCAGAAGGCAGACTTGGTCCAGAGTTGGTCCACAGAGAAGTGGAGTTGACTTGTGTGGCATGGGGTATGACAAACCAATATAAAGCCAATAGTAGGTACTGTATTTCATACACTTATAGTTTAAGGTTAGGGTTAGGTGGTATCAGAGAATATTGTGTTTAGTGAAAAGTATCCAAACATCCAGATGGTTTTTTGAGCCACTGTAACAGTTTTGCCATCCCAGCAAAGATCCTAGGGCAAAAGGTGAGCTGCCAGGGAGGGCAGTCACCCTCGCAGGTAACCAGAATCTCAGCTCACCAATGTGACACATTATGACATACCTAGACCCCAGACCTTACTGATCATAGCCGGTTTTCACTTGGAATGACCAAGCACCTGTTTGATTTTTGTGGGCAGACTTGCTTATTGGGAATCCATGCAGGCTGTACATGACAATGTCTAATCCCCAGTGTTATAAATGAAGTAAGTGGGCAAGCCAACTTAAAATCCAATCAATTCCATCAACAGTGTACTAGTCCTGTGAGTAGTGATGGAATGGTCAGGTTCTGAACACAGGTTCAAACCAGACTTTCCAAGGACCAAACACAGGTTTGGTTCATGTTCACATTCACTAGCTTTAGGTCTTGAGTTTTGCATTTGAAACACGTCTGGACACATCCAAACAGAAAGGACATCTGACCTCTGCAGGACCATGCCAGCCTTCCACACTCAGCAATACTTTACCATTGTCATGTGGTTTGAGAATACCAGCGTGATCCTGCAGCTCAAGAACACTGCAACTCGACAACAACCTTCGGGGCTGCACTAATAGTTTGTTGCATTGAAAGGCAGATACCATAATGGACATGTTGGGGCACCAGCTGAGGCAGATGTACATGCATCCAGGGCAGCACTGTTCAAGAGCTTTGCTTCCACTGGCAGAGTCAGATCCAGATCATATGTCCAAGTAGTAGATGCTAGATCCATATTACCAGTGTCTTGTTCACAATTCAACCACATCCATGACAATGCATGTCCGAACACATCCGAACATGTTTGAACATGAACCGAACATGTGGTCACATTTGCTGCTCGTCAGGTTTGGCATTTGGAGACATGGGTGAACTGAACATAGCATTTGGTTCAGCATTCACAAAAAATCTGCAAAAACCGAACCAAACCTGACCATTCCATCACTGCCTGAGATGCAATACGCGAGTCCTGCATTGGGGAAAAAAATCAATTTCCGCGGATTCCAGCCCCGTTTCCTTAGGTAGGTATGATGTAATGCAGATCGTAGAATGAGAAATGGGGTCATGCAGAGATGATGAACGAAGAGTGGGTTGAGGGCATTAGAGGCATAAGTTTACACATAAGATGAGTTACGTGATGGCATTCAGAATGTATGCGAGATGTCTTCCGGAGGCGAATGAACTTCATTAAAACAAGACTGACCCACCAACGGGCTGAATGACGAACAGACAGGGAAGCAAACATATGCTGCTGTCACTCAGTTGCTAGGGTTGGGCGTTAGTTACTGTTTATCGGTTGCTTGTCAAGGCTACTGCGAACCACCCGAAGATAGCCATCAGGAAACGAATCATCCATGCGGAATCAGCACCGATGCCCAGGCCAGGGCGCAGCTGCATCGCCAGGGCGATGTCAAATTCGGGGACGACCGAACGGTACGCTCGACGGCGGGGATGGATGAGAGACTGCGAGGTGGAATCGATGGTAGCCTCAGACGTGGATAAACCGAGTGGTGGGCAGTCAACTGCGCGGACTGACCAAGCAGGGCGGGAGACGGGAGCAGGACACGATTCGCGCATTGCAGAGTGCATGCGATCAGTTTCGAAGGGTGATCGTTGATCAGGTGGGTTGTCCTGCGAGGATGGCAACGACGGATCCATGAAACAGGACTGGCCAAGGTGCACAGTTACGTCGGGTGGGAGGTCATGCACAGGAGGAAGCGGCGTCATATCGAGTGCATCTTGGAATTTCTCGGCAACGTCATCCCAGTTCGAGTCTATATCCGGTATGCCATCAAAATAGATGAGTTTATCCTGAGCAGGCAAGCCACACTTCTCCATAGTCCCTTCTTCGGCATCGTGGAGGTGCTGCTGCTGGATGCCTGCCCGCAGTAGAGGGCTATTTCCGTCGTAAAGCGGTTTCTCAAGGCTGGAGGTCGTGGTGTCTTGGAACCTGGACGATTTCGGGCACTTCCCGAAATGCGGCAGCAACTTCCAAGCTTTCTTTGACGCAAGCACCTGAGACCCCAGGTGTTTAGTGACATGGAGCGTCAACGCGATACAGGCTAGCGCCAAAAATGCTGCAATGCAGGAGAGCAGCAGAACTAGGAGTGGAATGCTGGAGCCCTTGCCGAATTCTAATGAGGAAGCTACGACTTGTTGTTTGTCCACAGACTGGCTTGAAGCCGACTCGGAAAAGACTAATTCCTCGGCAGCATCACCGATGCGGGGTTCGGTGGGCTGGTTGTGAGCGACCATGTCGTGGACGCCCACATCTTCGTCGCTAACAAGGCCTCTCAGAATGGTCTCCTCCACTGGGGGCTTTTTTCCGGAAGCAAGTACGAGTGATACGATGGCCCCAATGGACTTCTCATCAAGCTGGGGGAGATACTCGTTCTGCCGTCCTGTTGTAGGAAACTGAGCACGGGTTGCATCAAGCTTGAGTTCATCCTTGCTACATGTGCCGTGAGGGAACGATACTTGGTCATTACCACAACAAAAACCCTTGAGCCTAGATGAAAGTAGACCAACCCTGGATGGACCTGGAATGCAGCCTGGACAGCAGTCTGGAGTGCAGACGGGGTCCGTATATTTCTGGACGCAAATAACACCCGTTTAATGTGTGTCCGCAGCATGTGAGTGATGACTTACAGGCCGGGCAGTATTGGGCGACCAGTAACGACCAGCACAAATAAAGAAACGAAGGCAAGTAGAGTTATAGTCATCGACAACTATCAGATAATTACGAGCAGGCAAGCTCTTACTCGCTCTGAAATACTTCTGGTGGATGTTGTTTGCTGACGTGGAGATGAGTCCGGGATGCAGAACAAGCTGCCTCACAACAAACACGATGTAAGTCGCGTCTCCATTTTTTGAACACAATTTGAAGGTCACGTGAATCATAGAACTCAAGGCTACCACTACAATCACTGTGTGTCTGTGCTAGTCACTGGCACAGTGCGGGCACTAGTACGCAATCCCGCTTTCGATTACGTCGCGAACAAGATCAGCGTCGACGACATTGACTGTGACGGCACCGACTTTGACAACGACAACGACTTCGGCTCTGTAATTGGTCGACATTCAAACTCTGATTTGGGCGCATGGGGGGCCATGCGTCACACTGGCACTCGCGGCCTTCCTTTTACCCTCCAAACGATCCAGCAACCTACCGTGACCTTCTCATGTTCGAAGAGAGGCTAAAGACAAACGCTGCATCTCTTCAACGCCGAAAGTCTCGCTATCAATGTAAGCAGCGTGTCTCTGGCTTCTCCGCGCCATGTATTCACCATCACGCAGTGTTTCTTGTACATCTTGTTCTCGTCATTGCTTTCCTCTTATCCGAAGTCCTACTGCAGACCGCATTTCTAGACATACCCTATACCTACCTTCTTCGAAGTATCCTTCCAGATGCTTACGGAAACGTCACCAGCGTGAAACCACATCCCTACTTTGCTTCTGGTCTATTATTCGTCGCAGTCACTACGCTGCTCCTCTTCTTTGCCAGTGGAATGTACTCTGAGAAGATTGCTTATGCTAACCGGTACGAGGTACTGCTTTCATTCAATCAGAACATCCCTGATCATGGACATTCTCGAAGCTATGTTCCTCACGCAAACAAAGCACTTCGGTCATTTAACATGTACCTTAATGTCAGGAAGCCACCATTACGGTCGAAATTTTCGCTTAACCCCTTTTCACTGCTTTTTCCGCGGCCACAACAATCACCTGAAGCTGGAGATGGGCCCCCGGCTCGATCTTCACCTACTGGCCGCAGTGCTTCTGTACCCATATATCCCATTCCCCCTGCGGACAACCCTCGTGGTGAGCTGATTTTCTCTTCTCGCGTGGACCGGTCATTTCGCGAATCCTATGATCGCTACCGTGCGGCGTTCGAGCGGAAGCGAGAAGAACGGGAGCGATCTGCTGCGACGAAAACATGGTTGGGTTGGTTGCGCTTTCAAATGCCATGGAACAAGTGGCCCGTATTACAACCTTCGGTGGCGGCACAGGTTCGAACGGTTTCTCCGTCTACGAGGGGGATTGGAAGCGCGTTTCCAATACCCTTGTCGTCTAGACGTTCTAGCCCCATGACAAGGGCCTCACGACGAGTCGCCCCTGCCGTATGTTTTTCCTGACTATTCCCCGTAAATCGATGAAGAAGATATCTTAACAGCTACAATCGGCCGCCTAACTTGTTACCAACTTGTATCACTCATCAGTGCCATTGTTGGTGGGCATGTGGACGAGTACTAGCGCCTTTGGGAATACTATATTTCCGGGATATTCCACTGGATTAAAGATTGACGGCAGGCGGAGAGTGAATTTTCAGGGTGAGAACTGGAGTTAGGTTTCCGATTTTGAAAAAGGAGCTTAGATTGACATGGGGCGCCAAGTTCGCGCTGTGTCGTCGCATCAAAGTGCGGGGCCTACTGTAACAGAGTGTAGCTTAGTATTTTAGTGATATAAAACAAGCATCCAAGTTCAATCAAGATTATCAGCCTTTTCCGATGGATTTACGTAACGGATAGTCTCTCGCCTGAGTTGAAGGTATTACAACCGTAACTAGAACCAACGATTTTGCTGTTCACGCTTGGCAACAACAATGCCTTACAATCACCACTCACACTCAGGCCAGTTCTGCAAACATGCAACGGGAACCCTTGAGGATGTCGTGCTGGCGGCCATCAAGCAAGGTTTTCAAGTATATGGTCTGACCGAACATGTTCCTCGCTATAGACCACAGGACTTCTACCCAGAAGAGGTTCCTTCTTTTCCTGAAATGTCCTTGGCATTGGACTCACGTTTTCTTGCGTCCAGGCAGGGCTGTCACCTGATGCCCTCATACAGCAATTCACGGACTTCTTGAACGAAGCCCATAGACTCAAGTCAGCCTACGCTTCCCAAATCACACTCCTGGTCGGTCTAGAGACCGAGTTCATCACTGAAACCGATCTGGACAAACTGAGCACCCTTCTCAGTGAACACTCCGGTCGTGTTGAGTATATCGTTGGCTCAATCCATCACGTCAACAGCATCCCTATCGACTTTGATCATGCATCATTCGAGAGGGCTCTGCATAGCTTCACAGATGCAGTGGCTGAAATTAATATCCAGGGAGGATGTCACATGGACAAATTTCTCTCAGCATACTTTGATGCGCAACACCGATTACTTGAACGTTTTCATCCGGAAATTATCGGTCACCTCGATCTGTGCAGACTCTACAATCCAGAGTTGCGGTTCTCCGAATTTCCGAATGCCTGGGAGAAATTAAAAAGAAACGTTAAATTAGCCATCGACTATGGCGCTTTGTTCGAGGTCAACGCGGCCGCCTTGAGGAAGGGTTGGCTTACCTCGTATCCCGGAGAGGATGTCGCTGCAGTGCGTGGAAAGATGACATTCTTTCTGTGTCCTCATGTTGCCACTAGTTGATTCTTGAGTTGGGTGGTCGCCTCGCCCTCTCTGATGATAGCCATGGACCCCATCGTGTCGGAGAGCACTACCCCGAAATGCGAGACTACTTGCGCCAACTAGGAGTCACAGAACTCTGGTACCTGAGCCGTTCATCAGACGGCAATGCTTTTGAACGGGGTCTCTCAGCAACACGCGTCGCTGGCGACTGGTGGGAGCATAACTACTGGAAACGCAGCGCGCCACCTGTTCGAGCCTGAAGCTGCAAGAAGCAATGCACATCCTATTTTTCCAAGGTTGGACGTTCTAGCGCGCCTGCCCAGATAGCTAACCAGAAAAAGTATCCCTAGGCGTGCGTTTCATATTCCATACACTGAACGTCACTCCACTCCATATTGAACTACGGATGAGAAGTATCCATCGAAGTTTGCCCTTGGTGCCCGGTTTGCTCGGTTTGTTTACTCTGGCGCGGGTATTTTCTATTTTTGAGCCGTCATAGTCGGCAACTCCGTAACGGCGAACTTAGGGCTGTTGTGCCACCCCATTTGCGCCCTCTTTGTAACTTCAATGATGGGCTCAAGTCCACAGCGAGTGGTTATCAGCTCTTCTCTCACGCGTGGACGCAGTCCATGAGCCGCCGGAGTTGTGTGAATAATGTTTTTACCTCAGTGCTGTTTGACGCCTTGTCTTGCGCAGCTAGAGAGCGGTAAATACCCGCATGAGGGACCTCGACACCTTGGGACAGATTCATTTTGGCCCCATACTCATGCCGCCTGGCCGGAAGCGCGTCGACTTCAAGACGTAAATAAACATGCCGCATCATTTCCCTGATGGGGTGTAATGGTTTCCTTCTTGCCCACACCTTTCCACCATCACTACACAAGGTCGAGTATTTTCTACATCGAGCGTAAAGTAATCGCAGGATCCGGCTAAGCATGATATGTTCCAGTACGTGGTCAGAACTATCGCTTGTATATTTCAAGAGCTGACTCCGCGAGCCCACTTTCATATCAGGTGTTATGATTTACGACAGGACTAAGCATGATGCCCCGGACCTCTATAAGGGCGTGGATCATCTCATCTCATCATATGATCGACTTTGGGTTGTCTTCGTGGAAACAAGGCGCCCTGCATGTCGACTATTAATGCCCTATGTTCAGAAAGTCACCTTGCACGTCCCAGTGATCTGCCCAGATGAGGGCTTCTTTTGAAGTGGGAATGGGCTTGAGAAAGATCTACTCCGCCGCTTCATCCGCCGATTTCCAGCCCTCGGGTGGTGAAAGGTATAAAGGTTGCTCTCAAACCTGGCTGAAAAGTCCCAACTAACAAACCCGTCAGGCCTCTCGAAGTGTCTTATACGTTTACTTCAAGTTCTCTTAATCTGCCCCTAATCTTGTGAGCTTGTTTGTGCTGCCGTGTGGCATGCTTCTGACCCGGAAAACAGACTATTCCGTTACAATCAAAATGTGCTACCGCGAGCTGCAATGCATTGAGTTCTCCTGCGGCCACAGAGAGCCTTTCACTGAGACCAAGGTAGAACTACTACTCACTTAGGAATCCGCCGCACTTCTCAAGTGACAGCCCCTAGGTCGATTGCAACTCGAATCTGTGTCGGTATAGCTCGCTCCATGCACGACCCTGTATAACATGTTCCTCTACTTGCTCGCAAATGTCCGTTGGTCAATGTTCAGCAAAATTGGCTTATCAAACTGACCTCTACCTAGGCTGGGTCGAGCCCAACCCAGAGTTGCTCAACGGAAAGAATCGTTATGTTACCACTGTGCCAGACAGTAAGCTTAATAAGGATATTGATAGCCAGTTGCCTTACGATGTATCGATGATGTCTATCAATCTATTTATTTTCTTGTTCTGAGACGTATCCGATCATTGAGTGATGTAACGTTTTCACCTCGCGTTAGCAATGAGGGCCGCAACTGAATTGGTGGCAATGCAAGTGAGGCGGATATCTGACGCTTGCAGGGAGACACGTGAAAGCAGCGGTACGTAGAGCCTGGGCAAATGACCCAGGTTGAGGGTGTTTTGCGATGACATTGCGCGGGGACATCGAGCACGAGTCGGCCTGCGCCCTGTCCTCGGGTATCCACTACCCTCGAACTTGGGCGCCCGTTCCGCAAGTAGACCAGGACTCTGCCTCCATATATCCAATTGTAGATGTGTGTACGGAGAGAAGTTGATGCGACCATGACGGGGCGACGTGGCTGCCAGCCGTGTGTGTGATGGAGGCAGTGAATTCGCGGGAGGGGACTCTCGGTGGTCATGGTGGGCTCTGGGGTAATGCAAATTAGACAAGGTTCACGACGTGAGCTGGACCTGAAACACCAGAAAATGTTGGCGTACAAGGGCAAGTCGGTGTAATTGAAAGATGGCCGTTCGCACCGCGATGACAGCAATCCTTGAGGCAGGGCCCCGTAGACAGGGGGAAGCCCATAAATGGGTGAACTTGGGGCACATGCTATCGTCGCTTCGACTTCGTATTTCATTGACGCGCCAGCCCGGGTGACCAGGTCAGCTTCATACAAGAACCTTCTGCCCACAGTTCCGACATTACAGGTAACATGCCACTACTGAGTCGAGATAGCTCTCCTCGTGCTCGGGCTATGTACCTGCGCACCTTGTCTTCCATCAGAGAGCGTTGTGCCCAAGTCCACGATCTTGCGAAAAAGGGTCAGCTGCAGTATTTTCATTATGACCCTGGAAAGGAGGATGCTGTGATCGAGTTTTGCGCGAGCATCATGGAGGTGTGTCTGACGTCCTTGCCCTTGCTTCTCTGTCAATGTCAAATTTACCGCCTTTGTAGAGGGACTTTTTGAATGAGTTTGCATCAGTCAGCCCGCTTTTCACATCTTGTTCATCAATGAAATTGTATCGTCGCTCATCCGCCTGCTTGAAAATCCCAGATTCCCCCTCATGGTCGATGGCGCCATTTGGATGCTGGTCGGTCCCGCATCGAACCAATACTCCGGCGCTGGGACACATCCGGTACCCCCCCGGACGCCAAGGAGAAGTGCAAGCGTGTTATCGATCTGTTCCTCGTGTCCGTACTGTTGGACGCTGGCGCAGGAAACGAGTGGACATATACTGAAAAAGATTCGGGTCAGACGTTCTCGCGATCAGAAGGATTGGGTGTCGCCAGCGTCCACATGTTTGAAGATGGCCTTTTCTCAGGATCTGCATCACAGCCCCACAGAGTAGATGGTTTTTATCGTCACAGTTCTTGGAAAGCCGGACGCAACTAATGACGTGTGATTTGCAGCTGAAGGACTGGCTCACATCACTGTTGATAAAGTCGCCGAGGCGATGCAAGTTAGCAGTTCGAACCTGATGGTGGGTCTCGAAGGAAGAACGTCGCTACTTGTCGGTCTCAGCACAGCGCTCAAATTGAACCCCCAATTATTTGGACAAGACGCGAGACCCGGCAATATGCTTGGTATCGTCACTTGCGTCATAGCCCTTGTTGTGCCTTGTCAACTTACAAATGTCTTCCAGACTTCCTTGAGGCAGAATCAAAGCTGCAGGGTCCCACACGACGTGTTCATATCTCCGCTCTCTGGACTATTCTAATCGAAGGCCTATCTCCTATCTGGCCAGCAAGACTCACATTGGGCGGTGTTTCTCTCGGGGACGTTTGGTCCTGTCCAGCACTAAAACGACCTGGCCAAGCTGAAGGTGACGACTTGGTACCATTCCACAAGCTGACAGGGTGGATCACATACAGTCTTATCGAGCCAATGGAGAAACTCCTCGGGTGGACTTTCGATGGAGTGGAAGACATGACTGGTTTGCCGGAATATCGCAATGGTGAGAATGATCTTTGGGAGGGTTATGCCCTTTCCTCCGTACGTTACCCAAGTTCTGACACAGGATGCGATAGGTGGTTTGTTGGTTGATTTCGGCGTCTTGACCCTTCGCCCAGGGGTGCTTTCGCCCGGATGTTACCCAGATGGCAACAGCATCCCTCGCCTGCCGCCCTCACATCCTGCTGTTGTGGAGTGGCGAGCCATGACGGTTATTGAACTGTCAGTTTGTGTCGTACTTGGCCCCATAACCGTGAAAAACTGATCTGAACCGACACATATCTCAGAGATCGGATCGCGGACGCCATTCGGCGTAAATATAACCTCCCCAAAGACAAGCTGACGCTCGCACAGGTATTAGAAAGTGCAACCTGGAAAGGCGGTAGAGAGATCGCCCAGCAGCTCCGCCCGTCCACGGGAGGACCTCCAATTGATATCGTGAGCGATGGCACAGTCTTCTGATTTTGGGGCAGTTGCAACTGCGAGGGTCTTGTCTATGTCACATCGGATGGAATCAAAGTGTATTATGAGGCTGGGTCCCAAAGAGGTTGTAGCAAATTTATAATTCATGACTCTTTAGCTCCTTTGCAAGGCGCCAAGAGAGAAAGAATGCTATAGCGGCCGCAACACCTCCCAACCTAAATTGCAAAAGCAATGATGAGGGCTAACGTCATGTGGGCGCAATGTGGTAATTGAATTCACCGAAAAATGATCGCAATCGAATTGGGTTTGCTTTGTGAGAGCTCGTCGAGGCGGGTGAGGAGGTATCCTGTGACGTCCTGGGCGGCGGGGGTCATCGTCCCGTTTCCAGGTTGTGTATTACCAGGGTGATAGCCATGCAAGACAGAATTGTCCGGATCGAAGATCGAAAAGATTATCGATGAAAGTCCCGTCACGAGGAACTGAGGTATGACGATGAAGATGTTGTGAATACCCTGGAAAACCGGTACAAGGGTAAGGAAGAACGAGAAAGATGTGTGTGAGTATCTTGTCAATCAAGGGGAAGCATCGGAAACGCATGATTAAGTGGATGATCACGCACGAGGATGGCACCAGCCTGTGAACTGAGACCATTGGCTAACTTTCTGCCTGACCCTGAAGACGACGTCATCGCATTCTCTGCGCAGCGAGAATCATAATATGGAGAAGCTGAGAAGTCTATATCGACTCTGCCGACGCGTGCCCCGGAGTTCCCAAGCTCCATAATTCTCGAACGGGATTCGTGGTCATCGCCTTGTTCGGGCGATAGCGATTTCAAAGATGGTCCGTTAGAATCCACGCGAGCGTGTGGATGGATATGAGAGCAAGCGTTGGGGGCGTTTTCTTCATCCTCGTCGAGATCTGCTTGGAAGAGTTGCTGGGTCTCGTCCGAATCTGCATTGTGTTCGACGTCATTGCGCAAATGACCCGCGCGTGTCGAGCGCGTGTCCGCGAGATGGATTGACCCCGCATCACCTGAGGCTGACTGTGACAGAATTGCCTCCGCAAGCTAGACACCGTTGGGGTGTGGGGTAAGCACAGACTGCGTAGTGGAGTCCCTCAATCACTCCTGTCAAGCACACTCACCAGAGCAAAGGGTGCCCACTGTGTAATTGCCCAACAGAACCCGGTGACAGACATGATGAATGTTGCGCCTGATACACTCGATGTGACGCTACAAACGGGGAAGGGGAGGGAGTAAATGTATCAGTCATCAATAGATCGTCACCGATGTAAGAGGAACGCACAATGTGGCAGCCATACACAATGCAAAAATAAGATGTGACACCGCCCACAAACTGGCCAAATGTATCCGAACACGTTCTAACCACGTCTTCTGCTTCAGGTGAAGGGGACTCGAGGCGCGGAATTCGTTATGTTTGACGACAAATGAAGGCATGATGATGTTGGCTGCCAGGGACACTAACGCGCTGTAGAACAAGGCACGAGTTCCAAGCCGAGTCGATTCAGCGTCGAGGGCAAATGCAGCAGCAGCATCTTTTGGGATGGGTGAGGAATTCTTGTGGAGGTCGCCAACATAAAGTGTAGTGTAAAAAAGGACAGGAAACCATGCAAGCCATGCGCTAGCAATCGTAAGAGCCAAAATTGACACCGCGAAAGAGGAAACACACAAAAATTGTATAAAACACTGTAAATACAGGGTCACCGTGAAATTAAATAAGAGGAAGTGTGAACGCACAATATCTCGGATGACTTTTGGGAGCCGCACGAGGGTTTTCCAGAGTTCCTTTGATTCTTGTCGAAAGCATTTTGGGCCGCCGCTGCGGGTACGTGAATACACCGAACTCCACGGCATTCTGGTAAAAGGTAACTTACGAGGTAAGCAAGATACGCTCCTTCACATGTAAGCACACCCAGATGTGTGTCGCAAACAACAGCAGAGATGCAATGACAGAAAGAACCCCCAATTGAGCACTCCCGAAGAAAGGAAAAAACTGTGGAAGGTCCAAGTTGCCTCTAGTTTTCAAGCTGATGAACACCCGTTTGCCTGGAGCGCATATAATAACTTACATGAAGAATCCTGCAACACTTCCAACAGCCAGCATGCGAGCCGCCCATGCGTTACCCGTCGGTTGCTCTGTGGGAAGCAGGGTATCTACGAGCAGAGCGCGATCAAGGGCCTGGACTGACAGAGTCATGAGTCTGCTGCTGTCTCGTTTGTGAGAAACTGCACGAACCTGCATTAATAGAGAAATCGATGCAGTAAATGGAAAGGACGGCAAGCCAGACGGTCAGGATATCATTCTACGGTATGAGGAGTAAGCCTTGAGAGGAGGCACGCGCAAGGGAAAGGCGCACCGAAGACGAGTCGAGCGTGGTAAAAATTGTTGCCATCGGTCTTGTAAATCCCAGGAGAAGTGTTGCAAAGCCACATAGGGCTACACCAGCAACAATGAGCGGTCGTCGTCTTCCAAACCGCGATGTCGAGTTGTCCGCGAGTATCCCTGACTGGCGGATTCAAAACATGTTAGGGAATCCAGCGGGCGGGCGCACCTATCATGGGCTGCACGATAAGACCTGACAACGGTCCGGCCAGGAAAACGATTGCCATCAAAGACTTGGATAAGCCAAGTGATAGGAGGTAAGGTGAGGCTGTGTGACGTTAGTCACATCGTTGGTTCGACGTCAAGTGTACTCACCATATGACATCTCCACCGACCAAAGTACTTGGACGCCCAAGAGGCCTAAGGTTAAAGAAGGGAGACGTGCCCAAGCAGGGCCCACTATGCGAGGAATGCCAGCCCAGCGGTCATGAGTACGGTGTTCAGCCTCTTCCGCAAGGGGCATAGCGGAGAACCCAGTCATTGCAACACGAGTATGTCTGTGGTCAGCTCAGCAGGACAGCGAAGGGGCTAAGGTTCAGAAATTTCCAGGTGGCGTCACCGTTGTCTTCAAGAGCGCAAGTCGAGAGCGTGACGCTACGTGGGGTGACATGATTTGTGACACTTGAGTGACCCGTCACTAAGATCCTTCAATGGGTCTAACTCGGTTATGTCTGTGTGCCGTTAGAATAACGAAATAGTACTCACTCAAGCTTCCCATGATGAACTTTGACTTGGCCTATATGATGATGATGCAGAGGATGTTTTGAGAAGTTCCTGTGAGCTATCTGATATCACCAAGGATGCACGCAGGGAACTCAAGGTAAGTCAACATGGTATCAAAGAGTGTAGTATGATACTGACTTCACTAACCAAGTGATTAATCAATGTCAAGTTTTGCTTTGTTTGTGATGTTGCAGAAGGAAAACCTTGGCCCACTTCCAATAGAGTGCATGTGAACGAGAAGACCAGTGAACAATACCTGATGCCAAAGTTCACCACAAATGTCAATGATGGCCACAATCATGACATCTTTGGCAAGGTGGCTGACCAAGTCTGGACTGACCTTCAGGTGCATCTTTCCCTGTATGTTTTTCTGCAGGATAACACCCCCTTGTTGTAGACTGTAGGTATGGTGGTCTGCTTGCAGGATAGAAAGGTTAAATGGGACAAGACTACACTATATGTCTTTGTGAAAGACACATAACTGTTAGTTGAAAGAGCACTGGTGTGTGCAGAACAATCCTGCCAAGAGTGCTGCCAAGGTCAGTAACCAACGTGGTAATCATTGGACTCAGTGTCACAAGGAGGTAAACACAAACATAACCTATGGTTGTATAGACAGCTTAGATGATTTGCCGAGTGCTTCAGAAAGCTGAACACTTGATTTTGGCATGAGATGCATATATCAAGAAGCATGGAGTCAATCCCATCCCTGTCGTCTATGCTGAACACATGTCCAATGAGGCCGTGGGTCCTGAAGATGCAGAAGAGTCATGCAAGCAGTGGGTGAAGGAAATGGTGAGAAAGGCAACACTAGCCATGGACGCTGACCTTGAAGGTTTAAACTTCTGGAGGTTTTGAAGTATCCCTGGAGATCAGAAGAGGTTAGCAACACTATCATCAAAATTTGTTACTTCTATCAAGCAGCTTGGTAATGTCTATCATGAGTTACATAATCTTTGGTGCTCAAGCCTCACCACCAAGCAGAAGAAATGCTTCCATTCTATCTGAGTTCAAGATATCCAATGTGAATCTATTTCTATTCACATCCCCATGATACACCATATAACATTGGGACCAACATTGACTGGTTGAACATGAATAAGGATGTACCTGGACTTCAAGATCTACTTACTGAATGGGGGGCATGGGAAGATCCCGAGGGCTTTGGTTTGAAGAAGCCTGTTGAGCCTGAAGAGCAAGGGAATGCATGGACCAGCAAGCAAAATGGTGAAGATGAGCTTGGACCTAACACTAGCACATAAGGCCCAGGCCACGACAAGTACACAGAATAACAACCTTTCTTGGGATGCTCTCTTGAACAATTTTCTGGACATACCAACTCTCTTTCCCCCCACATAAGAGGTGGTGTCAACTTCGAGCGCATCAAACTTTTGTGTTGTAAGATTAGCTGCTAGAATGCTATGATGCATAGGATACAAGTCAATAGTTTTCACTGTTTTCACAATATGATTACACAAACACTGTCAAGTGATGTTATGATCCACATTGGTGGATTAGTTGTATCGATGATTCCATGTGCAACTTGGCAAAAAATGAAATCAAATGGAAGAACGGCAGGGGGTGCGCCAATGTCATTGTCTTGCCAATATGTACTGATATTGAAACATCTGACATTCCTTGTAGTTATCGACCACCTTTCCAAGCAATCCATATTCATTCCCACTCACAACACTATCAACTCTCCAAGCCTCACAAAATTATTCCTGCTCCACATGTTTTCCAGGCACTGAGTTCCCTCCCACATCACCTCCGACTGGGGTTCCGAGTTTGTCTCCCACTTCTTCTGTTCCCTTGGGAAAGCCCTCAACATCCAACTTCACTTCACTTCGGGATATCATCCTCAAGGTGACAGGCAAAAAGAATGGGCAAACCAGACCCTCGAGCAGTACCTCCAAATCTACTGCAACTACCAACAGGACAATTGGTCAGAACTCCTACCCCTCACGGAATTTGCCTACAACAATGCCCCTAGTGCTACTACAGGAGTATCCCCATTCTTTGCTAATAAAGGCTACCATCCCAATGTCTCGGTCTACCCCAAAAGGGATTTGACCTCATCCCGCGCCCGTGAATATGCAGTCAACCTACAGGAACTCCATGAATTCCTATGCACGGAAATGGCCCACGCTCAACAATGCTACCAAGGACCCGCAGATTCCCAACAACTCCCTGCACCAGACTTCCGGATTGGAGATCAAGTGTTTGTCAAGGTGAAGTACTTCTGTTCCACTCACCCTTTCAAGAAACTCTCGGAAAAGAACCTTGGCCCCTATCCCATCATTGCCCAAGCCGGATCCCTGTCCTTCACCCTTCGACTCCCAGACTCCATGCGCACTGTCAATCCCGTCTTCCATGTCTCTCAGTTGGAACCCGCAACTCCGAACACCATCCTGAATCGGATCCAACTCCCACCTCCCACCTCCCCCAGTTGAAGTCAATGGAGAACCCAAATATGAAATCTCCGAAATCCTAGACTCCAAAATAGACTGGCAACACAGGAATTGCCAACTCCTGTACCTGGTAAAATGGGCAGGCTATGAAGGGACTGATGAAGAGACTTCCTGGATCCTCGTGACCAAGCTTGCTCACACATTGGAACTCATCTCGGACTTTCACTCCACATATCCCGGAAAGTCCAGGCCCCTTAATTCTCTCGGATGAGGGTGGAAACATATTTTTTTCAATTCATCAAAACAAAACTACACTAATTGTACATGAGGAGACCAATGGGACGTTCTATGCTACTTCCCCATCCCCATCCTCCTCACCCCCCTCCTCACCCTCATCCTTCTTCTCATCCCCATCCTCCCCATCTGTTCCCTGACCTCCCTGACCATCCTCCCTCTCCCTTTCCACTCTGATGCCCCCCAGCTGTTATGGTTGAACCGTCTTTTTCCCTTTTCACGTGATTCTGTCTCATCACATGATTTCCCATTTCCTTTTATGGTCTTTCTGTACAACCAGTGACTCCAGATAAAACCCCTGGTCTTATCTCGCTTCTTCTCTTTTCTATGAAGTTCCATGACATTCCGCCCAATGGCGCATTCCTCTCTTATCTCTAGTTACCTTTCGTGGACAATACCTACTTAAGATACCTTGGTCCATGCGCCATCCTCAGTAGTATAAAGACCTGTACTCTACTTGGTTACAACCCAAGTTAGATCTATGCAATACATAGCTTAACAAGCTATCTCTTGGTCTGAGAACTCTCTTCATCGATTGGCCTATAGTCTGCCAGTAAATACTTCTGACTTAGATCATCCTACTCGACACTAGGACACGTTGGTGTTATCTGATTAAGTTCTCACGACCTCAACAGCATAACAAAAGATCTAATTTCTTACTCGATACTGCTATCACGCAGCCTATCCCCCAATTCTGCCTTTGTGCAGCTTGAACAGACAAGACGTGGTCTCCATTTGGATCCACAAACGAACCCTCTTCCTCTAGAAGACAGACTACTAGAACCCGACCCGACTCCTCTAGCTCTGCTAGAAGAACTAATCCTTATCGAAAGGATCTTGATTTGAACAATCGATTCACTCTATGACAAGACACAAAAGAACTCCCTGATTCCTCTTCTGAGGTTGATACATCCATTACCACCGAAACCCCTGACAACGAACTGACAATGACTTCCACCGCCAAACCCGCCACTGAACTAAAGATTGGGACCCCTTCCTCCTTTGACAGAAACCCCAATGATGCTGCACGATGGATGTATTCTGTCGTAGCTTACTTTGAACTCAACAAACAACTCTATAACAACGATAAGAAGAAGATCATTGCTGCCCTTAGCTTCTTCAACAAAGGGACAGCCGCCTCCTGGGCTGAAGCTTTCTATGAGACCGCCATCACCAAAGGATGGGGAAAATGGGAAGACTTTATCAAAGACTTCAGAACCACTTTTGTTGTCTCTGACATCAAGGGAACTGCTCTCATCAAACTAACCACCCTGACTCAACAACAGAGTGGTTCTCTTGAGAGAAATCTCTTGACCAGAATCTTGAACATGGATACCATCCCTGACACCCTCGATAAGTGGATTGCTAAAGCAGAGCATTTCTATATTCAGAACCAACGTATCAAAACACTTCAGAACCGAAACCCTTATTCCTCACGACCCAACGACTCCACCCCTATCCTTGACCCCAATGCAATGGATGTCAACTCCGTTCGACTCACCCCTGTCAAACGCGCCGAATACATGAGAAAAGGACTATGCTTCATTTGTGGAAAACAAGGACATCGTTCCACAGACCATAAGAACAATCGACTCTCTCAGAAGTCCTCTTCTCCTCGACCAACCCCCATCAGAACCGTAGAAATCCCAGGCAAAGCACCATCCCCTGCTGAGAAATACATCGCCGAACTTTGCACGAACAACGTCTCTGAAAACAAGATGTTAGACGTTCTCAAAGTATGCTTTGAGAACTCCAAGCAAGATCTCCCCGACGCTCTTCCTATCTCCAAGATTGGATTAGATGGAAGGGATTTTTAGAAAGGAGAACCGAATCGATGCGGCTACCTCCTAGAATGACTCCTGTAATTGTAGCTGAGCAAACTTCCAAATTGATGTGTATTCCCACTGCCATCTTTGCTACCAAAACAGGAAAAATTGTCAACACCAACGCCCTCCTAGATTCTGGAGCAGCTGCCTCCATTATTGACCAACACTTCGCCCTGAAAAACTGATTTCAAATGAAACAACTCCCCATTCCCCTAAAACCTTACAATGCCAACAGATCTCCTAACGTCACGGGGCTGATCAGATTCTCCACCACCCTCACTCTTCGCATCGGCGAAAACGAAATGGAGCAAGAACTTTATGTGACAAACTGCGGAAAAGAAAATATCATCCTAGGACTTCCCTGGCTACGTCAACACAACCCAAACGTTGACTGGGAGGCAGGAACCCTTTCTTTTCCCAACAAAAAGGCTCTTCCTCGACATGATACTCCCGATGCCATCACACAACAATACCTCCTCCGATACCTCGAGGTTGACCCCGATACACGCCTTGCCCATGCCCTTAAAAATAAAATTGACTCTATGACCTATGATTTCTGAAAGGTCACCCTCGCCACCGAACTAGCCCAGAAAGATGCCGAAGAAAAGAAGAAAAACCTGTTCTTCTGCCTGAATTCACTGAATTCGCTGATGTCTTTGACAAAAAGGCAACAGATCACGTACCCCCATCTCGTCCTTTTGATCACACCATCGATCTTGATGACTCTTTTGTTCCCAAAGTGGCCAAGACCTACCACTTAAATCCAAAAGAAGAGGAAGCGTGCAAAGAGTTCATCAAAGAACATCTCGAAACTGGCAAGATCTCCCTTTCCCAATCACCACAAGCGTCACCATTTTTCTTTGTCCCCAAGAAAGATGGATCCCTCCGTCCTTGCCAAGATTATCGATACCTGAACTCTCACACGATTAAAAATGCCTACCCTCTTCCTCTAGTTTCTGATCTGGTCAACAAATTAAAAGGATCAAAGATCTTCACAAAGATGGACATCAGATGGGGTTACAACAATGTCCAGATCAAACCATCTGACCAATGGAAGGCCACATTCATCACTCCCTTTGGCCTTTTTGAACCAAACGTCATGTTCTTCAGACTCTGCAACTCGCCTCCTACCTTCCAAGCCTTCATGAACCACGTCTTTGCTGACTTCATCACTGAAGGATGGTTAATCATCTATATGGACGACATCCTTATCCACTCCTCTGACGCCACACTCCATTGCGAGCGGACCTTGAAAGTCCTCAAACGATTGAAGGAAAACGACCTATATCTAAAACTAGAAAAATGCAAGTTTGCCACCGATGAGGTAGATTTCCTTGGCCTCATCATCCGTGAAGGCGCAGTAAAAATGGACCCTGTCAAGTTGGACGCTATTGCTAAATGGCAAACCCCAACCTGCATCAAACAAGTCCGTTCCTTCCTGGGTTTTTGCAACTTCCACCGACAATTCATCCCCTCCTTCTCAACAATCGCAAAACCTCTTACCGACCTGACTCGAAAATTGTCTGCTTGGGACTGGTCCCCCGACTGTGAAACTGCCTTTCGGCGCCTTCAACACCTCTACATGCAACGCCCTATATTGTCTATGCCTGACGTCGAAAAGCCATTCTTCGTCATGATGGATGCCTCTCTCCACGCTACGGGGGGTGTCTTGATGCAAAAAGATGTCAATGGCAACCTTCATCCCTGCGCATACCTCTCCGAGACATTTTCCCCAGCAGAACAAAACTATGACATCTATGATCGAGAATTGCTCGCTGTCATATGAGCATTGACTTCCTGGAGACATTATCTCCAAGGAACCCCCCATCCCGTGACCATACTGACTGATCACAAAAACTATCTCGTTGTCAAGCACGTTGGATGCTTACGTTGTCTGATTATGACCTCCAATTCCAACATACCCCTGGAACCCAAATGGCGCCTGCGGATGCGTTATCATGCATCAATTGTCCTGACACCTCTTCTGACAACCAAGACGTCACCCTTCTTCCCAAAGGTCTCTTTGTGAACACCATTGACTTGGAACTGGTGAATAAGATCAAATCCTCCACCCCTGATGATCCCCCAGTTCTTACTGCAACATGTGCTATGGAAATCAGAGAATCCCTCTTTCCCCAATCTTCACCTTCCGACTGGGACTATGATGGAGCTAATCTGTTCTTCAAACACCATCTATACATTCCCGCTGATCACCGAGCCCAGATTGTACGCTCCATCCACGAGTCTATTTCTTCTGGCCATCCTGGCATCACGCGCACCACTGCCCTTGTTTCTTGGGACTTTTGGTGGCCAGGGTTGTCCACATTTGTCAGGAAATTTGTACAAGGATGTGCGACATGCCAGTCTATGAAGGTAAACACATCCGACCATCCCCGCTCTTTCCCCAATCCCGTCCACGTGCACTCGCCCCTTTCAACAGGTCTCTGTCAACCTCATTACGGACCTTCCTATCTCCGACGGTTTTGATTCTTTAATGGTCGTGGTCGGCCATGGGCTTACAAAGGGGGTAATTCTATCTCCCTGTCACAAAATGATCGATGCAGCCGGAGTAGCAGACCTCTTCCTAAAGAACGTCTTCACTAGATTTGGATTATACAACAAGGTGATCTCTGACCACAGTCCCCAGTTCGCCTCTGCATTCGCCAAAGAACTAGGACAACTCCTCAATAACGATGTCTCTCTCTCCTCCGCTTACCACCCTCAATCCGAACGAGTCAATCAGGAGGTCGAAACTTACCTTCTGTCAAGTCCGGGTTCTTTCCCGGAATTCCCGGATAGTCCGGAGTTGCGGAGGAGGCGGGGTTTTGCGGCAATTCCTGAGAGGGGTCGGAGGGGTAAGGAACTGCGGCTTCAGCTTATGTGCTGCGCCCCTGTATGAGTTCGGTTCCTTAATTTAAGGGTGGAGGGTCGGAGGTTGGTCCTAAGGTCAACTTAAGGACTTAGAGGATCAGAAGGGAGGGGATCAGGAAGGAACAGGATTTAGTTGATATTCGAACTGAGGAAATATCAGAGAGTACAC
>MU127461.1:45268-63768 GCA_014904945.1 Gyrodon lividus
AAAGTCCGGGACGGGAATGCGGAAAGTCCGGGATGGGAAGTATGGGGTTTGGAATGTCCGATGAAAGAGAAATTGTCTAAGGTAAAGTCCGAGGGCCGGGATTCGGGATTTGGTCATAGGGGTTCGGAATTGGGCCGGATTGGTTAGGGAAGTTTCGGGATGTGACACCTTCAAATATTTTGTGATGGAAAACCCAACAAATGGGCACGACTCCTACCCACTGTGGAATTCACCCACAATTCCCTAGAACATTCTGTCACAAAGAAGTCCCCCTTTTCTCTAATCCTCGGATATGAACCTCGTTCCTACCCTTCTATCTCACAGAATTCCCCCTTACCTTCCATTGAACACCTTTCTTCTCTTGTTAATGCCTGAGAAGAAGCCCTAGCGGCACACGAAATCGCACAACGAATAATGAAGGAACGGGTATCATCAAAGTTCAAACCCTGGAACGTTGGAGATAAGGTTTGGCTAGAAGCCCACAATCTCAAATTCGGATATCCATCCCGAAAACTGGCCCCTAAACGAGAAGGCCCTTTTGAGATTCTTCAGGTCCTATCTCCTATCTCTTATTGATTAAAGATCCCGTTCACCTGGAAAATCCATGACGTCTTCCACGCTTCTCTCTTATCGTCCTATCGGGAAACTTCGGAACATGGTCCAAACTATTCTAGACCTCCACCGGATCTTATCGGATCAGAAGAAGAGTATGAAGTCGAAAAGATCCTTTCACATCGGGGTTCTCCTAATTGCCGCCAATACCTCGTGGCCTGGAAGGGTTACCCCTCTTCAGAAAACTCTTGGGAACCAGAGTCCAACTTTCGACACTCCGCTTTAAAACTTTACGAATATAAGATATCCCGTCCTTGACATTTCCCTCATCTCATCCGCACTCATCTCAGAAACAAAAAGAAGAAATCTCCTGCTTAAATGCCTCGCCAATATTCCACTCGTCTTGACTCCTTTATTGCTAGACCCCTTCCCTTCACCACTTGCAATCACCTTCCTCCCAACGAACTTACCACTATCCAGTATTGGACCTTCCTCCAAGATTCTCGCCAAGTCACCACCATCATTAGAGCCTGGACTCCGATTTGCCGTTAGATAGCTCCCATCGAGCTGCTCTCCAAAACCTCTGCCTCATCAACTTGCTCAATCATCTCGACCATCACCCCCAACCTGACGTAGAACTTGTGAGGACTGTCCTTTGTCACGTACAAGAAGAACAGGAATGAGCATTGATCAACACGCTACACCAACTAGGTCTAGATGACCTCATTTATAATGTAGAAGGTTCAGAACGACACCACTCCCCACCGTCTACTATGAATTCCTCATCTTTTTTGTCTTCCTCGCCGACAACGCTGAATGCGAAAATATTTACCTAACACAAACTACCATTCCACTTCTCCCGACTCACCCCAACTACCACCAAGCCTGCTTTGAATGCTGCCGCCACGGCCACATTCGTATCAATTGCCAATATTACGAATGCCCTCTTTGTCATAAGAGCGCACCCGGCCACACCCAAAGGGTTTGCCCCTGGAAGGCAACCTGGGACCCCGATACTTGGGAAGACGATGTACTCCACAGTGATGATGTCTTTGACGACTCAGCCCTAGCCAATATGACTGGTTTGCCTGGAGCTGGATATAGGGATTTATGAAAGATCAGTGTTCTTTCGTCTAAACACGGGGTAATGTTACGGTTGAACCGTCTTTTTCCCTTTTCACATGATTCTGTCTCATCACATGATTTCCCATTTCCTTTTATGGTCTTTCTGTACAACCAGTGACTCCAGATAAAACCCCTGATCTTATCTCGCTTCTTCTCTTTTCTATGAAGTTCCATGACATTCCGCCCAATGGCGCATTCTTCTCTTATCTTTAGTTACCTTTCTTGGACAATACCTACTTCAGATATCTTGGTCCGTGCGCCATCCTCAGTAGTATAAAGACCTGTACTCTACTTGGTTACAACCCAAGTTAGATCTATGCAATACATAGCTTAACAAGCTATCTCTTGGTCTGAGAACTCTCTTCATCGATTGGCCTATAGTCTGCCAGTAAAGACTTCTGACTTAGATTGTCCTACTCGACACTAGGACACGTTGGTGTTATCTGATTAAGTTCTCACAACCTCAACAGCATAACACCAGCTTCCTCCGGACTCCCCAAACTGGGACCCCTGAGCCACAAGGAAGGCTGCCAGGCCATCCAAAAGCACCTGTTGGATCCCCAACAGTTGTGCCACGATGGCCCCCTGATAGGCTTTGTTGGCCCGCCTCTGGGCCTTGTACGACTCCATTAGGGACCCAAGCCCGTCCCGTCGCTCTTCGTCCTCCTCGTCTTCCTTGTCCTCCTTGTCCTCCCCTTCGCTCTCCTCCCAGGCCTCCAGACTCTTCTGTCTCTGCCATTTCCGGTCCTTCCCCCTGCATGACAACGCCACTTCCACAGCTGCCCTCTTCCCCACTGCTCTGGCCTCCTGGCACAACGAGTGCACCTGCGTGCACCTCACGCACATCCGTGACCGCCCGATCTTTGGGCCCGGACATGGGACCCCCGCCCTCATGCAGGCTGTGCAGGGAGTGTTGGCCCCGGGCCTTCCTGCACTTACTTGTGATGGCCCCGCCTTGGACCCCTTCAAGGAGCCGCTCGCCCACACCTCTGCAACTCTTGCGACCCCTGCCGCAATCTCTTGGCTGCCAACCGCACAACCTCTGCCTCCACCTTCCTCCTCCTCTCATCCTCCTCCGCTTTTCTCCACGCTTCCTCCTCGAGTTTCCACCTTGCCTCTTTGCGCTTCTCCGCCCCCTGCCAGGCCCTCTTCTCCTTGGCCTCCTCCTGCTGGAGATGGGCAATTTCATCGTCGGATTGCAAGTGAGTTGACATGATGGATGATGGAACTAAACAACAGGCAGTCAACGGTTGTAAGGTACCTCAGATTGATCCCCGATTTTCAAACTCCACCATACTCCTATTTCCTATCACGGACTCCTATCCAGGCACTCAAGGGTTTGTGCCTAAGAGGGGGATACTGTCACATCCCGAAACTTTCCCAACCCATCCAGCCCAATTCCAGCCCCCTATGATCAAATCCCAAATCCCGAGCCTCAGACTTTACCTTAGAAGATTTCTCTTTCATTGGACATTCCAAACCCTGTATTTCCCATCCCGGACTTCTGCATTCCCGTCCCGGACTTTTGCATTCCCATCCCAGACTTTTGCATTCCCATCCTGGACTTTTGTATTCCTATCTCGGCTATCTCTTGACATATGTCTCTTTCCTTTGACACCTCTTGACATCTACAGTTCCTATCAATAATTCCCTTTCCCCTTGCCTTGCAATTATTGCGCCATTGCCCTCAGTCACTATTCCACCATTCTGACACCATTCTGATTCATTCCTTACTTTCTTCTGGAAACCCAAAACTCCGATTCGTCCAACATACTTTAACATCTTTATATCTTCCAGACTCTTCAGTATATAAATCTGCTTGTACTCTCTGATATTTCCTTAGTTCGAATATCAACTAAATCCCGTTCTCTCCTGCTCTGCTTCACTCTGAACCCCCTCAGTCCTTAAGTTGACCTTAGGATTGACCTCTGACCCTCTGCTCTGAAATCAAGGAACAGAACTCGTACAGGGGCGCAGCACATAAGCTGAAGCCAAAGTTCCTTACCCCTCCGACCCCCCTCAGGGATTCCCGACCAACCCCGCCATTCCGCGTGCTCTGGACTATCCAGGAATTCCGGGATTGAACCTGGACTTGACATGTTCCATCTATTTGACTGGGTTGGAATTTGTCTTGACAAGGTACGTGCCACTTTGTTACTTCACCATTGACACTTATTCCTGACTAGTCTTGCCACCATCTCAGATTGGTCACTTTATGCTGGATAACGCTGCTAATAATGACACTGCTATGGCTGAGCTCTCCAGGATTCTACTTGAAGAGTGGGAGTTCTTTTTTGACTCTATCACAGATCAAACAGCCCCATTCAAAAACTGAATTGGATGTAGCTGGAAGAATACCACAAGGAATATTCCACTCAATCTGTTGCGTCACCACCTGCCCACTCTGGACAACCCTGCGCTTTTATGACACTGGGTGAGAAGTATGGGCTTGCCAACATGATCATTCGGGCAGAAGAACGGGTCATCCAATCAATCAATCAAGAATGCAATGCGTACTCTACCTCCAATCTCCCACATTGCAATACCAATCCCCTCGCATTTTGGGAGTTGGAACGAGAACACTATCCTACAATATTTTGAATGGCCATGGACTACCTCCCAATTCAGCCCTCTTCAGTCCTGTGCGAACGAGTGTTCTCTTCCAGCAGCCTGACGGACACAAAGCAATGCAACCAGATCAACCCCATCTTGATGGAAGCCTTACAGATCCTCAAGTCTTCTCTCAAGAGGGAATGGCCAAGTCTCAAATTGTGGATGACACCTCAGCAAGAAATGTTGCATGACAAGGACACCAGTCAGATCCTTGAAACTGTGATACCAGGACGTGGCAATGGCATTAATGAAGTGCTAAAGTCAATTGTGGCTGAGGAGGGGGAGTTGTTACTGGGTCACATTGAGATTTATTAGTATCATGCAGAACACTATCTCATACAGGTCTCATATGCTAGTCTCTTGTCCTTACTTTTTGTCCCACAGGCTGTATCATACATTCATCCCATATGACACAAAGTTTGCGCTATGCATTGTGTAGGATACAGTCTACCACAACTCTACTCATGAGCAAGCCTGCTAGTTTCATAACTTTTGTTTGCTCTTTCTGTTCATTCTGCTGTGAGCCTCGTTCAGAGAACTCACTCTAAGCTACATCAAATCACATTCCTTTGTACATTGCAGTATGCTAGATCCTTACTCTAGTATTAATGGAACACATGGACTCTGTTAACCGACTTTTAACTGGTTGTTGTAGTTCAGTCATGTTCAGTCGAACTGCTGATTCACCAGTACTTGACTCGTTTTGGTTATGGTTAGTCAGCAATGTGGCTATGACTTAAACCGGCTAAAACTGGGAGCCGCAGCAACACTATCACTATCGTTAAGCAAGATTCTCATGGCCTTTTGTGATATGCTTTGCATATTGCATTTAGGCCAAACATTGCAATGGTTTATGGAGTCACTGTGTGCGTGTTGTAGATGCAGAGTGAACAAAGGAGCATACAACATACAATCTCAATCACACAATTTCTGATGTCACATGATTTGATCACATGTTGTTATTTCTGTTCATATCTGACCATACATCAACTGCTCCAGACATGTCCAATTCTCACTGGGCTTGAACAGTTACAGAGATTTATCTGAACTGCAAAATTAGACTGTTAGCCCCTGATCTATCTACACTGTCGTACCTAAAATTAGCTACAAGTGTATCATTCAGATGACAATTATGTAGTATTTATATTAGATCATATTAGATAACACTATATAATGTTATCTCATTTCCTCATCGATTTCCTGATTAGTAGGACGGATTGGTCACCAAACTAACTACATAAGGGGTGTTATACGGTATAGTCGTTTTGAACTCACAGCACGATTATCACTCGCAGACACAATGTGGACGTGCGCAAGGCATTGTATAGCTTTTCCCGCATCCCTACGATCCTTCCACTTCGCCGCACCGAGATGTAGAGAGCTATTTGACCCCACCGCAGTGGAACGGATCTCGGAAAAGGTTGATGTTTGCATCGTCGGAGCAGGTCCTGCTGGCCTAAGTGCTGCCATCCGTCTGAAGCAACTCGAGCAGGAGAGGGGAAAGGAATTTCGCGTGGTCGTGTTAGAAAAGGGCGCCGAGCTAGGTGCATTGCATCCCTCTTGTAGTTTTGAAACCGTCTTTGCTCACCACCATCGTATCTAGGCTCTCATATTCTTTCCGGAGCTGTCATAGAGCCTCGAGCACTCGCAGAACTTCTTCCTGACTGGTCGTCGATGGATAAACATCCTCTCAAACAACCTGCAACATTGTCTATGATGCGATTCCTTACCAAGTCTTTGGCCATTCCTATCCCACACCCTCCACAGATGTCTAACGACGGGAACTACATTACTTCACTGTCCCAGTTCTGCGTGTGGCTTGGAGGCGTCGCGGAGGAGCTCGGAGTCGAGGTGTACCCCGGATTCGCCGGCGCTGGCTTGGTATATGGTGAGGACGGCAAGAGTATTGCAGGTGTGAGAACCAACGAAGCGGGACTAGACAGGCAAGGCCGTATGAAGGAGAACTTTGAACCTGGAATGGAGTTTCGTGCGAAGGTCACGCTCATTGCAGAAGGCGCACATGGCTCCCTGTCGAAGGAGCTCATTAACAAGTTCGATCTACGCAGGGACTCCGATCCGCAAACCTACGGAATTGGTCTCAAGGAAGTTTGGCGCGTCGATCCTAGTCAATACAGGCCGGGCGAAGTCGTTCATACGATGGGCTGGCCATTGGACTACAGGACCTATGGTGGAGGATGGGTTTATCACATGGCAGATGGGCTTGTTAGCTTAGGGCTTGTTATTGGCCTTGACTACCCAAACCCCTACTTGAGTCCGTACAAGGAACTACAGGTGCGGCCGTCACACTGTTCTATGCTGTTGTTAAGTCTGACACCAGGCCGATAGCGTATGAAGCACCATCCCTACTTTACTCGCCTCCTTTCGGGTTCATCGACTCGCATTGCCTACGGCGCTCGCACCCTGAACGAAGGCGGCCTGCAGTCCGTCCCAAAGCTTAACTTCCCTGGGGGCGCTTTGATCGGATGCTCTGCTGGCTTCGTCAACATTGCGAAGATCAAGGGAACCCACAACGCTATGAAGAGCGGGATGCTGGCGGCGGAGGCAGCTGCAGACGTCCTTACGGAGTCGTCCGAAGCCGCACACGACGCACCAAGCGACATGGGCAAGTATGATGCGGCACTACGGAAAAGCTGGGTGTGGTCAGACCTCAACGAAGTGCGGAACCTCCGCGCGAGCTTCGATACACCGTTGGGTATCTGGGGTGGTATTGCATACTCGGGCTTGGATTCCCTCTTTCTCAAAGGCCGGACGCTGTGGACATTCCGCAATAAGAGGAAGATTACAGATGCTGCCCATACGCGATCTGCTTATCGATTCAAGCATATCGTCTATCCAGCGCCCCAACCACCTCTGTCGACTGACCTGTTGACGTCGTTAGCGCTCACTGGAACGAATCACGCAGAAGACCAACCTGTTCACCTGCGTGTCCGCAAGGATACCGTGGAGGATGCAAACGTGCGGAAAGAGCATGTCTACCATAACGTGAGCGAATATGCAGGGTTACTCCAGCGGGCGTGCCCAGCCGGTGTTTATGAGTACATTGAGGATGAAGCCAACACGGAGAAGGATGGATGGAATGGACAGAAGCTGATTATCAATTCACAGGTAGGTGCTTTACTCCTATAATGTATTAGTCTGACTACCGGTGCACCGCACTAGAACTGCATTCATTGCAAACTGTGTGACATCAAGGTGCCTACGCAAGATATCACATGGACAGTTCCCGAAGGTGGAGGTGGCCCGAAGTACAGTAAGCTCATTCTGCCAACGTTTTTATTTTCAAACTAAGCGATTTATCAAAGCTATTACTTAATATTGTGTCGTAGTACAAATTCAGGCTTGGAGATGAAAGTCCAAATTCTAGTATTGGTCGCTACTCAGTCCTTGATCTACTATGGAATGGTCAATGGGTTGGTTTGTGGTGAAGATGGGCTAACTGCTTGCGATATCCAGTAAGGGTATTTTGAGTGATGGGTGGGTCAATATGTGGTGGTTCTGTGTGATATGAGTGGGCCAAGGAACACATGGTTTGTAGGTGTTGGGTGGGCCGAGGGATGCATGACCCGTAGGTCTTGGGTGGGCTGAGGGATGGGCAAACAGGTCTTGGGTGGGCCAAGGAATGCATGACCCATAGGTCTTGGGTGGGCTGAGGGATGGGTGATCCATAGGTGTTGGATGGGCTGAGTAATACATGACCCATAGGTCTTGGGTGGGCTGAGGAATACATGACACGTAGGTCTCAGGTGGGCCAAGGGATGGGTGACCCGTAGGTGTCGGATGGACCAAGGAATGCCTACACTGTAGCCCTCGGGTGGGCCAAGGAATGTGACCCCTGAAGGTCTTGGGTGGGCCAGGGGAGGGGTGACCAAAAAGTCGCAGATGGGCCGAGGGATGGGTGGCCCATAGGTGTCGGATGGGCCAAGGAATGGATTATCTGTAGGTCTTGGGTGGGCCAAGGGAGGGGCAACCCAAAAGTCACAGATGGGCCAAGGGATGTGCAGCCCAAAGGTCTTGGGTGGGTCAAGGGATGGGCAACCCATAGGTATTAGATGGGCTGATGGATATTTAAATAGGTATTTCATCAGTAATGGGTGGAACCATTAAATGGTGGGTGTGATCTGAGTGGGCCGAGGGATGGGTGGCCTGTAGGTGTTGGATGGGCTGAGGAATGCATTCCCCATAGGCCTCGGGTGGGCCAAGGGAGGGGTGACCCAAAAGTTGTGGATGGGCTGAGAGATGGGTGACCAGAAGGTCTTGGGTGGGCCGAGAATGGGTGACCCATAGGTGTCAGAAGGGCCGAGGGATGGGTAGGTGTTGTATGGGCCAACGAATGCATGCACTGTAGCCCTCAGGTGAGCTGAGCAATGCAGCCCCCGAAGGTCTTGGGTGGGCCAAGGGATGGCTGGTCGGTGGGTCTTGGATTAGCTGAGTGAGGGGTGACCCACAGGTGTTGGATGGGCCAAGGGATAGTTCGATAGGATTTCGTCAGTAATTGGTGGGCCCCTAGAATGGTGGTGAGTGTCTACTGTGGGGATGGGGTGAACCGAGGGATGAGTGATTTCACAGGTCTCCAGTGGGCCGAGGTATGGGTGACCCATATGTCTTGGGTAGGCTGATGGATGGACAGCCCAAAGGTCTTGGGCGGCCCGTCAGTATTGGATGCACCAAGTAATATTCCAATCTCTATTTCACAACAAATGAGCCATTCCATTTGACTGGTTGTGACAGTAGGCTATGTATATGAGGTGGGCCAAGGCATGACCCCTAGGTATGGGATCAGCTGAGGCAAGGAATCCCATCAGCCACAGGGATTGGGAATCCTGCCGTAGTCCATAGGCATTGTCCTGAACAATTTCAAATTGGCTGCTGAGTTGACAGCAGCCCCCTTAGATGAGTGATCTACATTCCATTCAATCTACCTCTACAATGGACATTCCATCTCATTGGAGACTTTGCATGTCTGATATTATTGCCGAATACATGGTCAAGTGATTCCTGGAAGCCATCGGCCACCCTACCCAACCAACTCCTACACTACCTGATACATACATACCTTAACCAGCTCTCTTCCAAGCCAATAGGATAGTCCATTCAATGGCAAGGGCTTATCAGAATCAAAGCAAGTGATCTCTAAGTATATAGATATCTATTAATATTGTCTCAGGGAGCTTCCCCACCAACATCCAAAGGATGGCTGAGATGTTGGGGCCAAAGGAGACTGGAACAAATCCAGAAAGAGAGAAATTCTTCAAGGACAGATTCCCTATGGAGCAAGAAGAGGAGATGTCAGGCCCAACCCTTCTATTGGACCAGACTGGGGTACTATCCAAAGAATGTCAGGTGAGGTCCTCAAGTTAAATTTCCATAGATGCCTCATTGATGACTTTGGTTGGTGGGACTGTTCCCAAAACCTGGAATTGCTATTCCCAGATTTATCCAGGAGTGTCAGCAACTCCAGGTCTTGGAGGACCAACCAGGCCCTGTTTGAGGGAGAAATCACAGGTGCAATCAAATTATCTCTGGCTTGGTACCAGCAAGGCCAGGTGGTAAGAACCTTTCAGCTTCATTCACACCAAAGCTGTCCTGACGGAACTAGCCATTTAGACATCAACCCAAGGTATTGGCCCTTCTCAAAGACTCCCATGGTAATTCTGGACCTCGGGAATGGCTTGGAGCTAGCTCCCTGCAGACTGCAGTCCTTTCAGCAGCCCTGCTGGTCATGCATCCAGACCTCTATGCATCTGGAAGGGAGGCCCTGCTGAAATTGGCCGAGTCCAATGAAGACACCAAAATGAAGGCCATCCTTTCTGAGTGGTCTTCAGTATATTCGGTAATGTCGGTCATCGTCAATCGGGCCACCCCTTTCCATCAGGATCTCAACTGTAGGGCTCAGTGGTTGGACATGTTGGCTACCATAGGGGGGGATCCTGACCTACACATAGATTTGGATAGCATTGGTATCAGGTTGGGGTATGGGCCTGGCACCCTACTGGGAATTTCTAGAAAGGTACTTTGGCATGGGGTGCCACATTTGGTTTCTGACAGGGTTTGCCTGGTCTACCATATGAGAGATAATGATAATGTCCATGAGGGGGTGGGAGTTCACAGATGTGATTTGGTCAGACAGGGGGACCTCCCTCACTTATTATACAAGTTGGCAGTGTCTATGAACATTGCTACAGAGTAGAATAAAAATTCCCTACATGAATGGCCACTGGTATCTAGAATTCCTGTCAGAGGATTGGATCTCTGCAAGGATGTCCTCAGGAGACCAATGTTCCTCCATTTGCACTATCCTTTCCATGGTCAACCGCATCTCATCACATACTTGGGTGAGCTCTCTGGACAAAGCCATCCTTGTCTCCACAGCCGGCCTGCATTCCAGCTCAATCCGTTGTTGGTCGGTGAAGATTAGTGGAGGGCCTACTGGAGTGATCAAAAGCTAAACAACAGGGAATGAGTCAAGTGGGACAGGTGAATGGACTGAATGGAAACTTACCCTGGTATACATATTGAGGCATGAATTGAGCATGAAGCTCATGGAGATCATTCCACAGACGTTGTGCATAGATCTCCGGAAGTTGTCCCATATAGTCTAACCACCAAGGCCATGGAAATCCTGGGTCAGTTCTCACCAGCTGATTTGATTGGGGAATGTGGCATCAGCATGTTCGGGATCAATGATCATCTGAACTGTATGGGGGATGTCTAATGTCCACCCATGCATTATCGCAGTTGAGATCAGCCAGGTGGCCATGGCCTGGGAGCAGGGTAAGATCAGACAAAAGCATACTAAATTAACACCTATCACTTCCGATGGCAGATTTCTCCTTCATTGATCAGGATCGAAGGAGTCAGATTGTAAGGCCCATTGGATAAATTCGAATCTCAGGCCAATGTACTCCAGCATGTCCTGGAAACCTTGTTGGGTTGGGGTGTAGGATGATTGTGGCATTGTGAATGTGATGGGCAAGTAAGAGGATTTGGTCTAGGGTTTTTTATATTGCAGAGATGAACCGGAAACAATATACATCACAATAACCTGACAGTTCATTGCAAATACATCCAAATCTGGCTTCTGCTAATTTTGTAACAACTCCTTACAATGATACTGAAGTCTCTTGAAATCGGCCTGAGTCCTGGCTGCATAGCAAGCATGTCCCACCCGGCCTTGCCTCTCAGAGGCCTGCAATAGGGCACCCCATGACCTTGCCTTGTAATCAAAGAAGTTACTTGACCATTGCCCTTCTGCTCTGAGGAGCTCTACTTCCTCTTTCCATTGGTCCTTGAGAACCTTTGCTCTGAGCCAATGACCCCGATAAACTGAAGTACCCGAAAGTGTTAACTTGATCCATGAGCAACCGAAAATTAAGATTGAAAAATACATTCAGACATCCAATCATTCAGTTCTGAATCCCTTTGCACATCCATGGTCCAGAGCCAGGCCAAGGTGGAGTCCTGATTGCCCCAGGCATTTGGGTCAGATACTGTGGTACTGACCTTGAGGTGCTCAGGATCAAGCAGCCTATACCGGATCAGAGTGTCTTTGTCGGCTTCCAGTGATATCATGACTCATTGGCATGCCCTATAGGTGGCAGCATGCCTTTTCACAGTTAGCTCTATGACATTAATCTTGCCCCATCCCCGAGTTGTGTGGGTCTGGCCACTGGCATGCCAAAGCTTGGTCCGGAGGAGAACCGACTTCTTGGCCAATGCCATCCTCAGATGATGCAGGCAGTCATTGGCTTGACCTTTTCTGAGTTCCAGTTCTTCCTCTGCCAACCAATCTATATCTAAGTCCTTGCAAGCCTGTCTACCCATGGAGGGTGGGAAGGGGAGATGAGCTTCTTTGGCATGGTGAGGACCAAGATTTCTGAAGGCTACTTCGGCATCATCATGAGATCCTATGTCATCAATCCAGTCTTCCTCATCATGGTTGGCTGTCAGATCCTTGAGTGTTGACCCTACCTATGAATGAAGCAGCATCCAAGACGAAGCTGCAGATTGCTGTCCTGAGCCAATCCCTCTTCCTTGCCAGGGCCAGCCTTTGAGCTTCTGTGGACCAATGACCAGAAGAACAGGCCGCCAACTTTAGCTGGATCTGTGGTTGCTGGATTTGCAACCCCTGGGCAAGCCAAGTACTGGAACCCCTTTGGCTCAAAGTCATGGAGTGAGATCCCGATAGCATGGCAAGCTCAATGCTTTTCATTGTTGGGGCTGGAGAAGCTTCTTTAGCTAGCTGACATGCAGATGCAAAGAAGAATTACCAGAGTCCAATCTGATCTCATAAACATCCATGGCCAAAGGGTTTCCTTCTCTTTCCTTCATGGCCTTTCTGTCCTGCTTCACCAACTGCCTCTTCCTATCCTCTGGCAATCCTTCATCCAGAGCTTGGAAGGCACCTGCTGCCTCTTCCTTGCTGGTAAATGCCATCTCGAGTTTCCAATGAATGCTTCCAGCTAACAGGAATCAGCCATGACAACAGACAGAGCAGACTGGTCTCACCCATCTGAATCATCTTCTGGAAATTGGAGTCATTCATCTGAAAGTCCAATAGTTCTTGCCGATGGGGAGCTGACATCCCCTAGGCTGAACCTGAAATCACATTCAAGATTGCACACAGAGTCTCTATAATCTCATCCTCAACTCTACCTGCTCCTTGAATGAACCCAGGAGAGTATCTTGCAAAGCATTCATTCTGGTGGCCATGGACATGCCACAGGCAAATGCTTGGCATGAGGCTGATCTCAGTTGGGATACTCAGACATGAGTTTAAGGATACCCTCTGTCTGAAGTGCTTCATGTATTGACAATTAATGTCATAGAATGTGAGGACCCTTTGGATCCCTGCCATGTTGTGTCTGAGAGCATGGCTGAGTGCATAGTCCATGTTCACCTGTCTTTGACATGGGGTAAGTGGGTGGTCAGCCAGAGCAATTTAGGCATGCTGTACCTTTCTCCTTTTTGAAAGTCCACAATTGAATGTGGAATGAAACATCCATGCCAGGCACATGCACACCCCCTATTCCAGTGGCTTCTAACTTATGCCTATGGGCATTGGCCTGGTTCACTGCCCAATGGTTATTACAGTCCAACCTCTTAAGTCAGCACTTTGGTACTTTGAGCTTGGTCCTTGGTCCTACCTCTGGAGAGTCTTTTGCATCCTTCAAGTAGTCATGGTACCTTTCCTGACCCACCATGTAGCCCTTGCCATCCATGAGAAATACCTGATCATCTGGCTTCTTGTCATGCATATGTTTGGCCTTGAAGTTTCCATCCATGATGATGGTCTGAGAATATTTCCAGCTACCATGAAATTGTCAGTTGGCCTTCCAGATTGATGCTTGGAAGCTTGCCTAGACATATCCTTGACTATTTCTGGATCCAAATTGACCCCCTTCTGTGGACATGCTGGGCAAAAGAGGACCAGTTGACCCGATCCAATGGCCCTTGGGTCATGCCCAAAGCCATTCCATTTCAGAAGCTTGAGAACTCTCCAGATCCTGGCCACACGAAGGAGCTCTCTGTACCGATCCTACTCCCCTATCAGGCCCAAGACATGTAGTACATATATGTAGTGGAGAATCTCACTGGAACCAAGTGAGGGAACACATTGGAAGTGATCCTCTTCAGCTTGCTGAAATAATTCATTGCTGCAGTCCCACATTCCACATTGTCCCAAAGGAAGTCATCCAGTACCTGGAAGGTGAAGACTGTGCTTGGGTAAGCAGTGCTGGCAGGAAATAGACCTGCACCGAGTAGCTGGATGTGAGGATCCGGACTTCCTGGACAATTGCAGTATGCCAGGTTGTCACATTCCAAAACTTCCCTAACCCATCCGGCCCAATTCTGAGCCCCTATGACCAAATCCCGAGTCCTGGCCCTCAGACTTTACCTTAGATGATTTCTCTTTCATCGGACATTCCGAACCCCGTAATTCCCATCCTGGACTTTCCGCATTCCTGTCCCGGACTTTTGTATTCCTATCTCGGTTATCTCTTGACATATGTCACTTCCCTTTGACACTTCTTGACATTTACAGTTCCTATCGATAATTCCCTTCCCCCTTGCTTCGCAATTATTGCACCATTGCCTTCAGTCATTATTCTACCATTCTGATGCCATTCTAATTCATTCCTTCCTTTCTTCCGGAAACCCGAAACTCCGATTCGTCCGATAGTACTTTAACATCTTTATATCTTCCGGACTCTTCAGTATATAAACCCACGTGTACTCTCTGATATTTTCTCAGTTTGAATATCAACTAAATCCCGTTCTTTCCTGATCCCCTCTGAACTTCTCCGGTCCCTAAGTTGATCTTAGGATTGATCTCTACCTCTGACCCTCCACTCCAAAATCAAGGAACCAAACTCGTACAGGGGCACAGCACATAAGCTGAAGCTGAAGTTCCTTACCCCTCCGACCCCCTCAGGAATTCCTGCCAACCCCGCTTTCTCTGCACTCCGGACAATCCGGGAATTCCGGGAACGAACCTAGACTTAACACAGGTCACAATAGTGCACCCCCAAGATGTCCACCACCACCAGGGCACCAGGAGAATCTGGAACCCAAAGGTGAGGTGGCCAAGCTGCTGGGTGGGAACCCTCCCATTCCTCATCAGGCACATCCTGAGGCACACCCCTCCATCATGTCCCAGATGCAGAGTCAATCCGGCCTATGGGCATCACTTTGATCAAGCAGAGGCATTTCAGTATAAGTATCAGGAAACATACCAACTGGAGAGAAGATTTCTAGAAGTAAGTTCCAGTCCATTGTTCTACCCAATGAAAGGGGTGAGCCCTATGGTTTTCTCTACAGCAGGAAGTACAGAAGAGGGACCTTCTGAAACAATCTGAACATCTATAGGTACCATCTCTGAGACAATGAGAACACTTCCGAGGATTGGGTGGTCCCTCCAGCTGTAACAAGATATCGAGATACAGTTCTTTGTGATCTTGCCATTTCCTGAGGAAGTCATTTTGTGTCTGGAATAGTTGACTTTCCAAAGAGTATATTGCAAGAACAAATAAGGGTCTTACCTTGCTAGGAATTTTCAATGGCTCCAGCATGTCATAGAAATCACCTTGGTCATATGTTTGGAAGTCATGGCCAGTGGATGGGGTATTTCTTGGGGACCTCTTCCTTGGCCTTTTCTTGTCTGGAGTGACCTTCACCAATTTAGTCTTTGGACCTCGGGTGGTTGGGATGGTCTTCCACCAAACCTCCACTACAGGACTATGAGCATCTACAGAAACATACTTTGCTTTTGGCATGGCTAGACAACAGGAGGACTGGATCTCAACACAATTATCTGACCACACAGCACACCTTCCAGTAGCCAACTGATCACCTTGTCATTCCTCTAACTTGTGTGTCATTTGAGGTGCATGTCAGATATCAAAGTTTGATGGCATCCATGTTATGTAAATTACTAGATAAGGCATGTCAGAACCCACACAAGGGTAGCGATCAGGGCAGACACCAATTAAATTGCCAAATGGGGAGGGAAGGTGTCTATAATAAGATGAATCAAGGGGCATTACAGCATGAAGGAAAATTGATCAAAAGATTCCGAAGTTCAGCAATGTCGGCAATCATGTTTACAGCATCTGATGTCAATGAAGCAATCGAGGATTTGGGTAGGGACTGACAAGACACTACCAACTCTCAAAACACACTCTTTGAATAAAATATCAATATCATTGGACATCATGCCTTGTGAACCATCTAGTAGAGCTAGCAGTGTATCTGTTGGGACCAAGGCTTCCCAGAAGCTGTTAGAGGAGGAAATAGATATCCTCAAATCTCATTTGGGAGCATGGAAGAACAAGAGGAACAGACCTGGAGTGTATAGGGCAGTGCAAAAGGAAGTGAAGAAGTTGGATATGGTGGAAAGGATGAACATAGAGGAATGGGATGTCCAGAAGGAGGTGAGTCCTATATGTCATGTGGGATTTTCAGCTGATGTTTATGTTTTGGAAAAGATGTACAAGAACTGGCTTTACAACCATGGCCGAAAAAGAACTACCAAGCCCATGGTAAAGTATGGAAAGAGTTTCACTGCTAGGGATGTGATAAAGGTACAGAAGAGGATGGAAATTCAGAAGATTATAGAGGAAGACAATGGGTCAAAACCTGGGGACAGAGAGATGATAGCCCGGTATCAATGGGCTGTGAACAAGGTGATGGAAAGTCTCACTGAAGAGGAGTTAAAGAAGGCCGAAGCTGAAGCTGAAGAATGGAGGAAAGAAAGACCACCTCCAGAGGTACAAGCAAGGTAAGGGTTGAAGCTCTGGATGGAGACTAACTGCTAACATCCTACTGTAGAACAGCCTTACAGAAAGGGGAGAAATATGTGAGGGAGTTTGCAGAGGAGGTGTGGAAGAGATGTGGGATGAGAGTAGCCATCCTGGCTGCCTGGAAAGATGAAGCTGGCTTGATCATGACCACTTAGTAAGTGACTGAGCTTAAAATCCACAAGCTGAAGATATTCGGAATGCTGACCAGGCCATAGATATGACATTAATGATGAGATTGGGAATGGAGTAGGATTCAATGGGTAGGGTGGAGCTCATTAAAGATGGATGGAGTATGCCAAGACCGAGCTTTGAAACTCAGGATGGTCAGATGGGGGTGAGACCAAAGCCAATCTCGATGCCGACAATGAAACCAATGCTGAGATTCGGCCACGGAAGAAGAACATGAAGAAAGGGAAGGTCGATCCAGTCTCAATGGTTAGCAATGGAGAAAAGGCTTGGATAACAGACATGAAGGATGTCAGCCTGGAGATCACGAAACAGATCATCTGGGGCTTCATCACCTTTCACTATAGTAAGTGGATCCAGCTTAGTGAGCACCAGGCCTGATTGCTCCCATAGGGAAGGCTTCGGGAATGGAGGAGCTACCTGTCCCATGGACACATATTGTGGATCAACAATCGGACTACATGGCCTCCAAGTATTTGCCACAGGGGGTGAAGCGTTGGGAGCCATCAAAGCTTCAGAAAAAGGAGGTAATTTCTATCTTGGACTTCTGGACAGAGAGACAATGATCACATCCGGCGGATGTTCTGACCTTCCGAAAATGGAGAGACTCAGCAGGCATCCTACAAGACCCTGTGGAGTTGGATTCTGATGAAGAGGCAGCAGCCTGAAGAAGGAAGGCCTCTAAAGGAAAGAGAAAGGTCAGGTCTGAAGATGGACTAACTGAAGGTGAAGGCAGATTGAAATCAAGGGCACAAGGCAGGAAGGGAAGGAATGCTTCAAGGGTAGATGTCTCTGAAGAGTCCAAGGATGACCAGGACAATGAGAATGTGTCTGGGTGGAGACATGATACTGACAGGGAAGATTCTGGAGGTACTAATGGACAGCAAGGGCCCAGCCATTTGGGCCATAGGAAGTCAGGGGGTGAGTACATCTCATGACTGTCTTATCCAAATATAATTACTGATACAACAAGACATAGTTAATGAGCCGAGAAATCAGGTCATCAGTAGAAGAGGGACTGAGAGTTATGAAGCCAAGGGCGAAGGCATCATGGGGCCAAAGCTGACCCCTCCACCAAAGGCCAAAGCCTGGAAAGCTACCAAACAACCCGACACTGAACAAGTTGAAACAAGGGAAGTGGCAAGGAAGCCGAGTGAGCAACCTTGGAAATCAAGGCTGAAGCCGACTCTCAGAGGCCTGAAGCCAGTCAGGCCACATTCCGAAAATCATGACAGCTCAGAAGATGGTAAGTGATTATTATCATGGGGATAGCTTTGAGATCAAGTGTCAAGTCCGGGTTCTTTCCCGGAATTCCCGGATATTCCGGAGTTGCGGAGGGGGCAGGGTTTGCGGGAATTCCTGAGAGGTGTCGGAGGGGTAAGGAACTGCGGCTTCAGCTTATGTGCTGTGCCCCTGTACGAGTTTGGTTCCTTAATTTAAGGGCGGAGGGTCGGAGGTTGGTCCTAAGGTCAACTTAAGGACTTAGAAGATCAGAAAGGAGGTGATCAGGAAGGAACAGGATTTAGTTGATATTCAAACTGAGGAAATATCAGAGAGTACACGCGGGTTTATATACTGAAGGGTCTGGAAGATATAAAGATGTTAAAGTACTATCGGACGAATCGGAGTTTCGGGTTTCCGGAGGAAGGGAAGGAATGAATCAGAATGGCATCAGAATGGTAGAATGATGACTGAAGGCAATGG
>MU127461.1:64258-115870 GCA_014904945.1 Gyrodon lividus
ACATGTCTACTCACTCGCAATCCGACGACAAAATCACCCGTCTTCAGCAAGAGGAGGAAGAACGCGCGTGGGAGTCCACCCGGAGAATCCAGGAGGCCAGGGAGAAAAAGGCCCAGCGAGAGGCAGAGAAACGCAAGGAGGCCAGGCGGAGGCTCGAGGAGGAGGCACGGAAAAAGGCAGAGGAGGACGAGAGGAGGAGGAAAGCGGAGGCAGAGGTCGCAAGGGTCGCGGCTGAAAGGTTGCGGCAAGGGTCGCAAGAGTCGCAGAGGCGTGGGGCGAGCGGCTCCTTGAGGGGGTCCGAGGCGGGGCCTTCGCAGGTGAGTGTGGGAAGGCCCAGGGGTTGGCTCCCCGGGGCTAATACTCCCTGTGCGGCCTGCGTGCGGGTGGGGGTACCATGTCCAGGCCCAAAAACCGGGAGATCGCGGACGTGTGCGAGGTGCGCACAGGCGCACTCATTGTGCCAGGAGGTCGGAGCGGGGAAGCGGGTGGCCGTGGAAGTAGCGTCGCCGCGCGGGGAAAAGACTGAAAGAGGTGGAGACAGAGGAGTCCGGAGGTCCGGGAGGAGGACATAGGGGAGGATGAGGAGGATGAGGAGGACAAGGTGGACGAGGAAGACGAGGAGCGCCGAGACACGCTCTGGGCCCTGGCGGATGTGCTCAGGGCCCTGACAGAGTCCTACAAGGCCCAGAGGCGGGCCAACAAGGCGTACCAGGGGGCCGTCATGGCCCATCTATTGGGGATCTGGCAGGTGTTGTCGGACAGCCTGGCAGCCTTCCTGGTGGCTCAGGGGTCCTGAGTCGGAGATTCTGGAGCAAGCTGGGGGGCGTCGGAGTGGAAGGGGAGGTCCGGACTTTCCGGGGTATGTGGAGTGAAAGTCTGAGACAAGTTCCGATGCATGAGCGAGCTTGGTCGCGAGGATCCAAGATGTTTCTTCATCAGTCCCTTTGTAACCCGCCCACCTTACCAGGTACAGGAGTTGGCAATTCCTGCGTCGGCGGTCGATTTTGGAGTCTAGGATTTCGGAGATTTCATATTCGGGTTCTCCGTCGACTTTGACTGGGGGAGGTGGGGGTTGGATTTGATTCGGGATGGTGTTCGGAGTTGCGGGTTCTAATTGGGAGACGTGGAAAATGGGATGGACAGCACGCATGGAGTCCGGGAGTCGGAGGGTGAAGGACAGGGGTCCGGCTTGGGCGATGATGGGATAGGGGCTGAGGTTCTTTTCTGAGAGTTTCTTGGAAGGGCGAGTGGAACGGAAATACTTTGCCTTGACGAATGCTTGGTCTCCGATCCAGAAGTTGTCGGCAATCCATGGGTCCTTGGTAGCATTGCTGGGCACGAGCCATCTCCATGCATAGGAATTTGTGGAGTTCCTGTAGGTCGACTGCATATTCACGGGTGTGGGATGAGGTCAGGTCCCTTTCGGGATAGACCATGACGTTAGGGTGATAGCCTTTATTAGCAAAGAACGGGGATACTCCTGTGGTAGTGCTAGGGGCATTATTGTAGGTGAATTCCGCAAGGGGTAGGAGTTCCGACCAATTGTCCTGTTGGTAGTTGCAGTAGATTTGGAGATACTGCTCGAGGGTCTGATTTGCCCGTTCTGTTTGCCCATTGCCTTTGGGATGATATCCCGAAGTGAAGTGAAGTCGGATGTTGAGGGCTTTCCCGAGGGAACGGAAGAAGTGGGAGACAAACTCGGAACCCCGGTCGGAGGTGATATGGGAGGGAACTCCGTGCTTGGAAAACACGTGGAGCAGGAATAATCTCGCGAGGCTCGGAGAGTCGATAGTGTCATGAGTGGGAATGAATATGGATTGTTTGGAAAGGCGGTCGATGACTACGAGGATTGCGGTGTATCTGCCAGAGGGCGGGAGTTGTTCAATGAAGTCCATGGAAATGGAGTTCCAGGGCTTTTCGGGGATTGGGAGTTGCTTGAGCATTCCGTAGGGGCAGTGTCTCGGAGTTTTAGCGCGGGCGCAGGAAGTGCAGGAACTGACATAGTCCTTGACAAAGGTGCGGAGGCCTGGCCAGGTGTATTCCCGGCAGACAAGCTCTAATGTCCTGTTTTGCCCGAAATGTCCAGATAGGGGGTGGTCGTGCTTGTACCAGAGAATGCGAAGACGGAGGTCCTTAGCTTCTGGGACAAAGATGCGATTGTCAAGGGTCAGGAAACCCTCGGGGTTGACAGCCCACCGGGAGTCCGACGAGTCCAGAAGATGGAGGGAAGCTATGGGGTTGGAGGACAGGGAATCTAGGATGTCCTTGTGAATGTCTTCGATGTCCAGTAGGGACGAGGCCCGGAGGACCGGGGCGAGTAGGATGGTGGCTCGTAGGGACGAGGCAAGCTGTTCTTGGGTGAACACCGGTTGGAGGTTATGGGGATTGACGCGAGCATAGTCCTTACCCCCCTCTTTGGGGTAGACGTCCCAGCGTCTAGTGAGGGAGTCGGGTTTAGCTCCCAAGCGTCCGGGGCGGAAGCGGATGACGAGGTTGAACTGGGATAAGAATTCCGACCAGCAGGCCTGCCGGCGGGTCAGGACTTTGGAGGTGGAAAAATATTGTGGTTGGTAACGACGTCGATAGGGGTGCCGGAACCTTCGAGGTAATGACGCCAATGCTGGAAGGCCTCATGGATAGCGAAGAGCTCCTTATCATGAGTGTTGTAGTTGAGTTCCGGGGCTGTCAAGGTGCGGGAGTAGAACATGACGGGACGGAATTCCTCGTCTGGACACTGGATCGAGAGGACTCCCACGATAGCGTAGTCCGAAGCGTCGGGCTCGACCGTGATAGGGCAGTCCGGAATCCAGTGAGTAAGGATAGGGGCTCGGGTGAAAGCGTCCTTGAGTTGGGCGAAGGCAGAGCGGCAGGAGTTGTCGAAATTCCAAGGGGTGTTTTTCCGAGTGAGTCGGGTGAGCAGAACAACGATATCGGAGTAGTTGAAGATGAAACGACGATAGAAGTTGGCGAACCCAAGGAAGGACTGAATGTCCTTGACCTTCCGGGGTTCAGGTCAATCTCGGACTGCCTGAACTTTCTCCGGGGACATGGTAAGTCCCTGGGGGGAGAGACGATAGCCCAGGTATTCGACGGAGTCCGAGTGCCACTCACACTTTTCCGGTTTGGCATAGAGTCCATGTTTCCGGAGACGCCGGAGGACTTCCCGGACATGTTCTTTGTGAGAAGTCATGTCGTTGGAATAGATGAGGATGTCGTCGAGGTAAACCAGGACACAGACATCTAGAAGGTCTGTGAAGATGCTATTGACGAACCGCTGGAAGGCTGCTGGGGCATTGGTGAGCCCGAAAGGCATCACTAGCCACTCGTACGAGCCACAGCGAGTCTGGAAGGCGGTTTTCCACTCGTCTCCGGGGGCGACGTGGACAAGGTGGTATGCATGACGGAGGTTGATCTTTGTATATACCTTGGCACGGCTAGGGGAATCAAGAAGGTCGGAGATCAGGGGCAGCGGATAGCGGTCTTTCTTTGTGATTTTGTTGAGACCTCGGAAATTGACACAGAGGCAGAGGGATCCATCCTTCTTATGGACAAAGAGGACGGAGCACTGTGGGTGGAATTAGACTGGCGGATGAAGCCGTAGTTGAGGTGTTCATCTATGAAATCCCGGAGGGACTCGAGTTCTGTAGCGGAAACCGGGTAAACAGTCCCGAGAGGGGGGGAAGCACCCTCCTCTAATTCAATCTTGAGATCGAATTCCCTGTGGGGTGGAAGGGTGTCAGCCTTGCGCTTACTGAAGACATTGGGAAAATTGTGATAGTCCGGAGGGACGGAGGAAAGGTTGACTTCTTCGGGGCTTTCGGAAATCCCGGAGTTCCGGGATACGGAACGGAGTTTGGAGTCCTGGGGACAGAGGTGAATGCTGAACTGCTCAGAGCCATCGAGTTTGCACGCGCGCACAAAGGCGGCAGCATTGACAAACAAGATGCGAGGGGCTTCACGAGGCGGCTTGTTGGGAGTGTTGGAGTGAGATAGGGGACCGGGGTCCAGAATCTCCGGAGGTGACGTCGGGGGCGTCGGCAGGTCTTGAGCCGGCGTTCGGAAAGTGATACTGCCCAGTACCCAGTCAATCAACGGATTGTAGCGGGTGAGCCAGTTGTGTCCTAGAACAAGGGAACAAGAGGAATCCAATGGAGTAACATAATATGTATCGAAGGTGACAAAGCCAGAAGGGAAACGAACAGAAAGGTCAACAGCACGGGTAATAGTAGAATTGGAAGTACCATCAAAGAGTTTCAAAGAAATAGGAGGGACGGAGTATGTCGGAAAATGATGCTTGTCAACGAAGGTAGTATCAATGAAACAGTCAGTAGAACCACAGTCTAACAAAGCGGGGAAGGCAGAAAATTTGGAAAATTTGGAAAGGGAAACAAGAGGCATAAGGGCCTTGGGATCATAAAGAGCAGACACGTTGAGACAGGTCTCCGTAAGTGCATGGTGGGATTCAACGCAGCCTCCTTCCCGTGCGGAGTCCGGAAGGCTGCGCCCTAATTTTTTGCCTCAGGGGTGGAGGCCTCCGGTTTGGCTTCTGGAGCAGAGGAGGTTGTCGCTGCGTGGGCCTTGGACGCATGGGAAGTGGACTTCTGGCAGTCCTTAGCTACATGTCCGGCGGCTCTGCAGAACATGCACAGCTTGAGGTCAAAGCGGTGTTTATGTTCCTCGGAGGTGAGGCGTCCGTCCTTCCCGAGTTTACTGGAGAGGTTGGATGCAGGTTTAGGGGTGGAGGACTTTGCCAACAAGGACGTGGAAGTGTTGGACGCAGTGGCGGGTTTCGGAGATGGGGTGTTCGGAGTACTTTTGGAAGTGGAGGACTGGTTTCCGGAGGGTCGAACTTGGCGAGCGACCTCGGATTTGTGTTCCCAGTATCTTCCATCGATAGTCTGGGAGAGAGTCCAGAGCTCTTCTAGGGAACGTGTTTTCCGATGCGGGATAGCTCGTCTATGATGCGGTCCGGAAGTCCGTTGTAGAAGTGGTGTCGGAGGGCTCCTTCACCATAGCCCTGGACCTGGGAGGCTAGGCGATTGAATTCTACCACGTATTTGTTGATATGCTGGGAGTCTTTTATGGATAGGTGGTTGAGTTGGTGCTTGGCATCACCAACGGGGTCATGGGGGCCGAAGTTGGTCTGGAGCTCGAGGACAAATTCCCGATAGTTGTCCATCCAGTCCGGATTGTCCATCTGGAGGAGGTCAGGCTCAAACCATTTGAGGGCCATACCTTTTAGGTAAGACTGAGTGAAGGTGACTTTTGCGCGGTCAGTCCGGAAAGCGCGGGGGCGATCCTGGAAGTTCAGCTCACATTGGACCAAGAAGGCCCGCAGCTTGCAAGGGTCGGTCCCGTCGAAGGTGTTGGGTTCCCACACCTTCGTACGCGGAGATGAGGAGTTTTCGGATTCGCGGTCGCGGCGCGATAACTCAGCGAGGCTGCGGACTGCGTTTGCAAGCGCCATGATAGGGTTGGGTGGGATTGCATTATCGGTGTTGTCGTCGAAGGGGTTGTCGTCATCGGAAGGGAAGGAATGAATCGGAATGGCGTCAGAATGGTAGAATGATGACTGAAGGCAATGGCGCAATAATTGCGAAGCAAGGGGGAAGGGAATTATTGATAGGAACTGTAAATGTCAAGAAGTGTCAAAGGAGAGTGACATATGTCAAGCAATAACCGAGATAGGGATACGAAAGTCCGGGATGGGGATACAAAAGTCCAGGATGGGAATACGAAAGTCTGGGACGGGAATGCGGAAAGTCCGGGACGGGAAGTACGGGGTTCAGAATGTCCAATGAAAGAGAATTGTCTAAGGTAAAGTCCGAGGGCCGGGATTCGGGATTTGGTCATAGGGGTTCGGAATCGGGCCGGGTTGGTTAGGGAAGTTTCGGGATGTGACATCAAGCTGCATTCTTTAGATGAAGCAAAGCAGCAGTCAAGGCCAAAGCAAAGCCAAAAGGCACCAACCCAGTTCGGTGAGGGAAGCCCCAAGGGGAGAGTGGTTCACAAAAGGCGGAAATAAGTTTCTTATTGAAATCCTAAGTACCCACTTATTGTTGATACAACAGAATACACTATCTATGTATATACAGTGACTTTACTCCATCCTTTCCAGTACATTGTCCAGGTGGCTAATAGCATCATCAAGCCTTTGAATCTCAGTTGAGATCTCCACATGTCGGTCGGTCAGATACATGAACCTATCCACATAGTGGACATAGGTCATGAGCAGAAATCTATCATGGTGGCGGCTCAATGGGTGATGCTGTGGGAGATGTTGTTGTTGCCGTCAATACCCATCAAACATCAGCTGATCTGGATATATGGTTGAATGGTGAAACTGAAATGAAATCAAATGGGACTTACAGTATTCCAACCAAGCCAAGTTCTCGGGCTGAAGATCACTGCCCGGGATTGGGGGCTGTACTAAAGTCCTTAATATGTATTCCAGGTGTTCCTTGGATAAGCAGCCAGTGGGCAATGTCTGACCAAACAAGGCCATCCCAGGAGGAATTGGCCTGAGTTGAATTTTGGGATCGGACAGTTCCAATGAAATTGCCCAAGAGGTGCTGGCCGATTCCACATCAGAATGGTGGGCTGGGGAGCGGACTATCCTTGAGCATGGGTGGAGTTGGCAGTTCTGGACTGCTGTCAGGGATAACTGGAGGTGTTGGAAACCTCAGATCATCAGATGTGGTGGACTCAGCACTTAGGTGGCTAGGAACCTTGGGGGGCTCAAATGATGGAGAAAATGAAAATGGGAGATTGATAGAGGAACCTTGGGGGGTTGAGAAGTCACAAGAGGAAGTCTGGGAAGGAATGGATGGGGCTAAGAATAAATCTGAGGAAGATGATGGTTCAATCTCCCTCAGTTGATCTGGAAGATAATGGTTGGTTTGGGTGAGCAAAATGAATTTGTAGGCTTACCATCGAATCTGACCCAGCCAGGGGCATTACCTTGGGCTTGTGTGTTGGACATGATTAATGTTAATTTGGGTGATTTGGTGGGAAATGGTGTGAAATGGAGTGCAAAAGGTATGCCTAGACTCGTGTCTTGTCAATATTCTACTCCTGGACCAAATTGGTCTTTGTGCTTGGGCAATGCCGTCAGTATGCAGTTTATTATTTAAACCTAACCTCGGCTTTCAAATCATTTCACCCCACTGCTCACATTCACCCAACCTGTCTGTCCAACAATTACTGATTTCAATAAAAATGTCTTCATCTACAAACAACAATATTTCCAAGTTTGGGTCTTTTGCTGAGAAAGCAGCTCAGCTGATCCAAAGTGTGGTTGTGAAACTTTGAGGGAAGGTGGGAGTGGATGAATGGAAGCAGGCAGTTAACACTCTCAATGAGATATTGGTAGGTGGACAGTGCATGCCATTAGGTGGGGAGCTAATGGATATAGGGTCAAGTTAGGGAACACCATGTGGCTGGGGCCAGGGTCCCTCCCATGGTCATAGCTGCCGACATGGTGATGTATCCCATAGCCGAGGTCATTACCTGAGGATGGCCAAAGGTTGGTTTGATCTTTAAACCCGGCCCCAAAATCAGTGGCCACCCATGGTCACATCCCCCAAAGCCAATTTTGAAGGGAAAGGGAGTGGACCCTTTGGCAAGGGGGGAAAGGAGCACAAGGAAGGTAAGAGTTCAAAGGATGGGGGGAAGAAGAAGCAGGAGGAGAAGGAAAAGGAAGAGGAGCAGGAGCAGGAGGAGCAGGAGAAAGCGGATGAGAAGCCGGAGGCCATTGAGAAAAGGTCAGCTCGGGGAAAGGTAGGCTTGGGTAGAGGTGGGGAGGAAGAGGAAACTTGGGGGAGAAGCCAGGAGAGACAGTTGAAGAACCAGCCGAAACATAGATCTCAGTCCCATGCCATCAAATCACAGGAATTCATCTCTGATGAGGACAGGGGACCCAAACCCCCTCCATCCCGTCCCAACACCGCTGACTCTCCCCCTCCATCCCCGAAGGCCACTTCTGAAGTCTGTGAGAGCTGTGCCCAAAAAGCATGGCCTTGCACCCGAACCATCAAGGGCGATATGCCAGTTGGCACATGCCAGCCATGTAACTGATCCAAGATCACTTTCAGCCTCATGAAAGTGGCCAAACAGAGTCATCAGGAATCCGGTGGCCTGAGCAAGGTGGCATCAAGGGCCCCTTCAAAAGCCCCTTCCTGTCAACCACTCAGGGCCATAACAGTTTCGGCCACCACCCCCGCTAATCGTGCTGCAAGTCTGGCACCTGGTCCTTCTCCAAGGAAGAAGGTCAAACATTCAGCATCAAAGCCAAGGCCCAAGACCCTGCACCTGAAGCTGGCCCAAGCTCTGCCCCTGGTGGCTCAAGTCTTAAACTGAAACTCGGTAAGTTTGGTAGTCTACATATGTTTCTATTTCCAACTGATATTGATAGTTTTTGATGGTGTAGTGATCCAAAAGCAGCTTCCATCCCACCCCATCCCATCCCACTCCATCAGCCGGGCCATCTTGGCTGGGCCTCTCAATACCCCACCTCTCCCAGCCTTTGTCCCCACTCCCGACCTAACTGATGATTCAAGGGATGCAGTCATCACTGCCCTTGAAAGTTGTGTTTCCGCTCTCGAAAGGGAGCTAGAACGAACTCCAGTGCTTGAGCAACAGCTCAGCGCTTTGGTTTGGGCAGTTGAGGCCCTTTGGGAAAGGGTCCAAGAGCAAGGCTCAGTCAGATCAAAATCAGGTCCTCTCCCAAGGACGGTATTGGTTTCGCATCACATGTGAATGCTCAACCTGGAGGGTTCTGGCTCCCTGCCTCCTGCTGTTATTCAGGCCAAACCCGAGCATTCCCTGAATCTCGGCCTCCAATTGTGTTACCCATCCTTAGAGGGCACCAGGCAGCATGGAGACAAATGAGGGTGAGTTGGATGGCTTTTCAGCTCCCCCTGTGCCAGTTCCTCCCCCAGGCCTCCCTACAACATCAGATGAATCGGACACAGTTGGAATGGATGCCAGTATGGAGGTTTGATCTGATTTTCCCCAACTTGTATATAGCCAATGACTGTAATTGTACCACTATAAATACCATGAGTTTCCTATGGGTGTATAATTCTGCAAGTCAAAATTGATCTTGATTTAATTGAAGTACAACAAGGCTACCCTGAAGGCACTGATGGTGGTGACTGCAGCCAGTCCAATACTGAAAGTCTTCACATACCTATGAATGAAGCCAAACCCATTGACTCAATGGGCCCACCCATTATGGTGAAGGATAGATTAAAGAAATATGACTTGGCCCACCCTCAACATATAGACCACCTGGTCCTTGGCTACTTGGCACCTATGGGTCACCCATCCCTCAGCCCATCCTGGACTTGTGTGTTGCCCCTCTCCTGGCCTGCCCAAGACCTATGGGTCACCCATTCCTTGGCCCACCCAAGACCTACAGGTCACCCATCTCTCAGCCCATCCAAGACCTATGGGTCACCCATCCCTTGGCCCACCCAAGACCCATTCACCCATCCCTTGGCCTGCCCGAGACCTATGGGTCATGCATCCCTCGGCCCATCCAACACCTATGGGTCACCCATCCCTTGGCCCACCCAAGACCTACAGGTCATGTATTCCTCAGGTCACCCACCCCTTGGCCCACTCATATCACATGGAACCACCACATATTGACCCACCCATCACTCAAAATACCCTTACTAAAATAACCCCTCGGCCAACTCATATCACATGGGATTTCTATTACATCTCGGCCCATCCATGCCCTACAAGTGCAACTCAAAGGTCGGCCAATGATTGGCTGGCCCATGAGCCATGGCTATTTGTCAACCTTGGCTGTCCATATACTACGGTACCAAAGCACTACATGGGCTCGACTGAGAGGGGTTTCAGAGTGAAGTGAAGACTTCAAAGGATAGAATAGGATTTAGTCGATATTTGAACTAAGGAAATATCACAGAGTACAAATGGGTTTATATACTGAAAAGTCCAGAAGATATAAAACTGCTAAAGTGTCAGACAAGTAGGGGGTTTGGGTTTCTGGAGTATAGTAAGGGGATGAATCGGAATGGCGTCAGAATGATGGAACAATAATTAAGGACAATGGCGCAATAATTGTGAAGCAAGGGGGAAGGGAATTATTGATAGGAACTATAAGTGTCAAGGGATGTCAAATAAATGGAACATATGTCAAGAGATAGCCAAGATAGGAGTATGAGAGTCCAAAATGGGAATATGAAAGTCTGGGATGGGGAATACGGGATTCAGGATTTGGGATATTGGGATACAAGGTCGAGGCGAAAATCCTCTAAGATAAAGTCTGGGGTTTGGGATTTGATCATAAGGGGTCAGAAATGTGTCATATGAGTAGGGAAAGTTTTGGGATGTCATTGACTGGCACTTGGAACACCTAAGTGTTGATGCCTGTCACATTCCGAAACTCCCCTAACCCATCCGGCCCAATTCTGAACCCCTATGATCAAATCCCAAATGCCGGGCCCTGGACTTTACCTTAGACAATTTCTCTTTCATCGGACATTCCGAACCCCGTACTTCCCGTCCCGGACTTTCCACATTCCTGTCCCAGACTTCCGTATTCCCGTCCTGGACTTTCGTATTCCTATCTCAGTTATCTCTTGACATATGTCACTTTCCTTTGACACTTCTTGACACTTACAGTTCCTATCGATAATTCCCTTCCCCCTTGCTTCGCAACTATTGCGCCATTGCCTTCAGTCATTATTCTCCCATTCTGACGCCATTCTGACGCCATTCTGACTCATTCCTTATTTTCTTCCGGAAACCCGAAACTCCGAGTCGTCCGACATACTTTAACATTCTTTCCTGATCCCCTCTGAACCTCCTCAGTCCTTAAGTTGATCTTAGGATTGATCTCTGACCCTCCGCTCCACAATCAAGGAACAGAACTCGTACAGGGGCGCAGCACATAAGCTGAAGCCGAAGTTCCTTACAACTCCGACCCCCCTCAGGAATTCCCACCAATCTCCGCCTTCTCCACACTCTGGACAATCTGGGAATTCCAGGAACAAACCCGGACTTAACAATGCCACAACACCACTTATTTTCAAGATCAGACTTGTAGGATTTATGGGATTATGATATTACTTGTAGACTATGAACCATTTAATAAAAGATATTACAACAAATGAGTGGTAAACTATGGTGTAAAAGTTGGTCTGTTATCGTGTGTCCTGCCACTTGAAACAACACCAAAATGGGTTAGTTATTGTGAAGCATCATCATTATCTGATGCTTATCAGCACCGCTCATGCCACTCACTGCCATTATTCCTTGTCACTCCCGTCATCAGACCGTGTGCTGTCATCTCCTTTCTTGTTTCCTTCTTCTTCTGCACCATTACCAGCATTGTCAGCCTGAGTATTCCCCAACTCAACCACAGGTTTTGGGGCAGGGGCCTCCTACTTTCCTACTTTCGGCTTTGCCCATGCAATCCTCTGCTTTTCCTTCCTGGAAAGACCTCTCTCCTCCTCCCAAAGGTGCAGTGCCTCATGGTAAGCAGTTTTTCATTCTTTATTCTACTTTGCTATGAGGGATGGGTGACCTGTAGGTCTCAGGTGGGCCAAGGGAGGGGTGATCCAAAAGTCATGGATGGGCCAAGGGATGGGTGACCAGAAGGTCTTGGGTGGGCCAAGGGATGGGCTGAGGAATGTGTGCCCTATAGGTCTTGGGTGGGCCAAGTGAGGGGCAACCCAAAAGTCACGGATGGGCCGAGGGATGGGTGACCAGTAAGTCTGGGGTTGGCCAAGGGAGGGGTGACCCACAGGTGTTGGATGGGCCAAGGGATATTTTGATAGGATTTTGTTAGTAATGAGTGGGCCCATGGAATGGTGGTGAGAGTATACCATAGGGATGGGGTAAACCAAGGGATGAGTGATTCCATAGGTCTCCAGTGGGCTGAGGTATGGGCAACCCATGTCTTGGGTAGGCTGATGGATGGACAGCCCGAGGGATCAGCAGCCCATCAGTACCAGATGCACCAAGTAATATTCCAATCTGCATTTCACAACAAATGAGCGGTCCCATTTGACTGGTTGTGACAGTAGGCTGTGTGTATGAGGTGGGCCAAGGCATGACCCCTAGGTATGGGATCAGCCAAGGCAAGGAATCTCATCAACTGCAGGGATTGGGAATCCTGCTGTAGTCTATCAGCATTGAGCCAAACAATTTCAAATTGGCTGCTGAGTTGACAGCAGCCCCCTTAGATGAGTGATCTACATTCCATTCAATCTACCTCTACAATGGACATTCCATCTCATTGGAGACTTCACATGTCTGATATTATTACCAAATACATGGTCAAGTGATTCCTGGAAGCCATCGGCCACCCTACCCAACCAACTCCTACACTACCTGATACATACATACCTTAACCAGCTCTCTTCCAAGCCAATAGGATAGTCAATTCAATGGCAAGGGCTTATCAGAATCAAAGCAAGTGATCTCCTAGTACATAGATATCTATTAATAGTGTCTCAGGGAGCTTCCCCATCAACATCCAAAGGATGGCTGAGATGTTGGGGCCAAAGGAGACTGGAACAAATCCAGAAAGAGAGAAATTCTTCAAGGACAGATTCCCTATGGAGCAAGAAGAGGAGATGTAAGACCCAACCCTTCTATTGGACCAGACTGGGGTAATCCTGGCATGATATCTGCCTGGTGTACTATCCGAAGAATTCCAGGTGAGCTTCCCAATTTAAATTTCCATAGATGCCTCATTGATGACTTTGGGTAGCGGGACTGTTCCCAAAACCTGGAATTGCTATTCCCAGATTTATCCAGAAGTGTCAGCAACTCCAGGTCTTGGAGAACTGACCAGGCCCTTTTTGAGGGAGAGATTACAGGTGTGATCGAATTATCTCCAGCTTGGTACTAGCAAGGCCAGGTGGTAAGAACCTTTTGGCTTCATTCACACCAAAGGCATCCTGATGGAACTAGCCATTTAGACATCAACCCAAGGTATTGGCCCTCCTCAAAGACTCCCATGGCAATTCCAGACCTTGGGAATGACAAAAACTATAAGAGGGCAGTGATTTCCCGGACTACTAGGGATTAGCTAGGAGTAGCAAATAGGTATAAGTAAACTCACCTCAGCCACTGCCAAAGAGGGGCAAAGAACAACTGAGGAATCCAAAGTAAAAACTAAGTATATATGTATAACAGAGTGGGCGGAGAAGCACTCGCTAATGATAATCAGGGAATAGGAACAGGAACAAGAGGAATTTGGAATTAAGTGATGTAAGAAAGTGATGGAGCGTCCCCAGAGGCTCGGAATGATGACAAGTAAAGGATGATGCAATACAATAAGGGTCTGCACATCTACATGAATTCCAGATCAATTCCAAGTGGATACCAGACTCCAAGCAGTTCCACCTGGCAGCAGAGCAGGGGTAGGAATTCCAGCATTCCAGACATGTGGAAATGTGGATTCCGACGTTCCGGAAATGCAGGGTTTGTTGTTCCGGTTCTGGCGTTCACTGTATTTTGTCAGGGAATGGCTCAGAGCTAGCTCCCTGCAAACCACAGTCCTTTTGGCAGCCCTGCTGGTCATGCATCCTGACCTCTATGCATCTGGAAGAGAGGCCCTGCTGAAACTGGCTGAGTCCAATGAAGACACGGAAGTGAAGGCCATCCTTCTTTCCAAGTGGTCCTTGGTATATTTGGTAATGTTGGTCATCATCAATAGGGCCACCCCTTTCCATTGGGATCTCAACTGTAGGGCTCAGTGGTTGGATATGTTGGCTATCATAGGGGGGGATCCTGACCTACACATGGAGTTGGATAGCATTGGGGTCAGGCTGTGGGAATTTCTGGAAAGGTACTTTGGCATGGGGTGCCACATTCAGGTTCTGACAGGGTCTGCCTAGCCTACCATATGAGAGATAATGTCCATGAGAAGGTGGGAGTTCACAAATGTAATTGGGTCAGACAGGGGGGCCTCCCTCACTTATTATACAAGTTGGCAGTGTCTATGAACATTGCTACAGAGTAGAATACAAATACACTACATGAATGGCCACTGGTATCTAGAATTCCTGTCAGAGACTGCTTGTTGTTTAGTTTCATCACCTATCATGTCTACTCACTCCCAATCTGACAATGAAATTGCCTGCCTCCAGCAGGAGGAAGAAGAACGCATGTATGAGTCTGCCCAATGGATTCAGGAGGCCAAGGAGAAGAAGGCCCAGCAGGAGGCGGAAAAGTGCGAGGAGGTGAGCTGGAAAATTGAGGAGGAGGCACAGAAGAGGGCAGAGGAGGATGAGAGGCAGAGGAAGGCAGAGGAGGAGGTTGCACAGGTGGTGGCAGAGAGGAGGCAGTGGGAGTTGGAGGAGTCACAGAGGCATGGCACAAGTGGTTCAACAAAGGGGCCTGAGGCGGGGCCATCCCAAGGCAGTGTGGAGAGGCCCTGGGGTTGACCCCCTAGGGCCAACACTCCTTGCATGACCTGCATGAGGGCTAGGGTCCCATGCCCAGGCCTGAAGACCAGGTGATCAAGGATGTATGTGAGGTGTGCACAGGCACACACATCATGCCAGGAGGCTGGAGCAGCGGGGAAGAGGGCGGCTGTAGAAGTGGTGTCCCTGCATGGAGGAAAAGACTGAAAGAGGAGGAGACAGAAGAGCCTGGAGTACTGGGAGGAGAGTGAGGAGGAGGACGACGACACCAAAGAAGAGTGGGATGCGCTCGGGGCCCTGGCAGTGTCATACGAGGCTCAGCGGAAGGCAAACAAGGCTGTTGTGGCACAGCTGTCGGAGATCTGACAGGTGCTCATGAGTGGCATGGCGGCCTTCCTCAAGGCTCAGGGATCCATGGTGTGGAGTCCAGAGGATCCTGGGGGGGCATCAGATTGGAAGGGGAAGGATGGAAGTGTGGGGAGGAAGATCAGGATGAAGGTGGAGAGAATGGGAATGAGGGTGAGGGTGAGGGTGAGGGTGAGGAGGATGGGAAAGAAGCAGTATAGGATATTCCTTTGGCCCCCTCGTGTACAAATAGCATAGTTTATGTCTGATGAATTGTACAATGTGTCCCCCACCATCATCCAAGAGGATTAAGGGGTCTGGACTTCACGGGATATGCAGAGTGGAAGTCCAAGACAAGTTCCAATGCATGAGCAAGTTCAGTCACAAGGATCCTGGACATTTCTTTGTCAGTCCCTTTGTGGCCTGCCCACTTTACCAGGTACAGGAGTTGGCAATTCCTGCGTTGTCAGTCAATCTTGGAGTCTAGGATTTCGGAGATTTTGTATTTGGGTTCTCCATTGACTTTGACTGGGGGAAGTGGGGGTTGGACCCAATTTGGGATTACATTTGGAGTTGCGGGTGCCAACTGGGAAATATGGAAGATGGGGTGGACGGCACGCATGGAGTCCAGGAGTCAGAGGGTAAAGGATAGGGGTCCAATTTGAGCAATGATGGGATAGGGGCCAAGATTCTTTTCTGAGAGTATCTTGGAAGGGCAAGTGGAGCGGAAGTACTTTGCCTTGATGAACACTTGGTCTCCAATCTGAAGGTCAGGTGCAGGAAGTTGTTGGGAATCTGTGGGTCCTTAGTAGCATTTTTGAGCATGGGCCATTTCTGTGTGCAGGAATTCATGGAGTTCCTGTAAGTCAACTGCATATTCATAAGTGCGGGATGAGGTCAAATCCCTTTGGTTCTTTTCTGAGACTTTCTTGGAAGGGCAAGTGGAACGGAAGTACTTTGCCTTGATGAACACTTGGTCTCTGATTCAAAAGTCCGGTGCAGGAAATTGTCGGGAATCCATGGTCCTTGATAGCATTTCTGAGCATTGGCCATTTCTGTGTGCAGGAATTGGTGAAGTTCCTGTAAGTTGACTGCATATTCATGAGCGTGGGATGAGGTCAAATCCCTTTCAGAGTAGACCGAGACATTGGGATGGTAGCCTTTGTTAGCAAAGAACGGGGATACTCCTGTGGTAGCGCTAGGGGCATTGTTGTATGCAAATTCTGCTAGGGGTAGGGGTTCCGACCAGTTGTCCTGTTGGTAGTTGCAGTAGATCCTGAGGTACTGCTTGAGGGTCTGGTTTGCTTGTTCCATTTGCCCGTTGCCTTCAGGATGGTATCCCAAAGTGAAGTGAAGGCAGATGTCGAGGGCTTTTCCAAGGGAGCGGAAAAAGTGGGAGATGAACTCGGAACCACAATTGGAAATCATGTGGGAGGGAACTCTATGCTCGGAAAACACGTGAAGGAGGAATAGTTTTGCAAGGCTTGGAGAGTCGATAATGTTATGAGTGGGAATGAATATGGCTTGCTTGGACATAGTCTTTGACAAAGGTACGGAGTCCTGGCCAAGTATATTCCCAATGGATGAGCTCTAGTGTCCTGTTTTGCCTAAAATGTCCAGAGAGGGGGTGGTCATGCTTGTATTGGAGGATGTGAAGATGTAGATCCCTAGCTTCCAGGATGAAGATGCAATTGTCAAGTGTTAGGAAACCTTCAGGGTTGATAGCCCATCAGGAGTCTGACAAGTCTGTCTATGGGGTCAGAGTGCAGGGATTCTAGGATGTCCTTGTGAATGTCTTCAATGTCAAGCAGGGATGAGGCACGGAGGACTGGGGCTAGGAGGATAGTGGCTTGTAGGGATGAGGCGAGCTGTTTCTGAGTGAACACCGTGTGGAGGTTGTGGGGATTGATGTGAGCATAGTCCTTATCCCCCTCTTTTGGGTAGACATCCCAGCATCGAGTGAGGGAATTGGGTTTAGCTCTTAAGTGTCCTAAGCAAATGATGAGGTTGAACTGAGATAGGAATTCTGACCAGTGGGCTTGCCTGCAGGTCAGGACTTTGGAGGCAGAGAAATATTCCAAGTTCTTGTGGTCAGTGACAATGTTGATAGGGGTACCAGAACCTTTGAGGGAGTGACACCAATGCCAGAAAGCTTCGTGGATAGCCAGGAGTTCCTTATCATGTGTGTCATAGTTGAGTTCCAGGGCTGTCAGAGTGCAGGAGTAAAATACAACAGGGTGAAATTCCTCGTTGGGACAATGAATGGAGAGGATCTCTGCAATAGCATAGTCCAAAGCGTCAGTCTTGACTGTGATAGGACAGTCTGGAATCCAGTGAGTAAGGATAGGGGCTTGTGTGCAGGCGTCTTTGAGCTGGGTGAAGGTGGAGCGGCAGGAGTCGTCAAAGTTCCAGGGGGTGTTTTCGAGTGAGTTGGGTAAGGGAAACAACAATATCAGAGTAATTGCAGATGAAATGACAATAAAAGTTGGCAAACCCAAGGAAGGACTGAATGTCCTTGACTTGTGGGGTTTGGGCCAATTCTTAACCACTTGGACCTTTTCCGGGGCCATAGTCAATCCCTGGGGGGAGAGACAGTAGCCCAGGTACTTGACAGAGTTTGAGTGCCACTCACATTTGTCTGGTTTGGCGTAAAGTCCATGTTTCCAGAGAGGTAGACCATGACACAGACATCTAGGAGGTCCGCAAAGACGCTATTGACAAAATGCTGGAAGGCCACAGGGGCATTGGTGAGCCTGAAGGGCATCACCAGCCACTCATACAAACTGTAGCGAGTCCAGAAGGCAGTTTTCCACTCATCCCTGGGGGCAATGTGGACAAGGTGGTAAGCGTGATGGAGGTCAATTTTGGCATACACCTTGGCGCAGCTAGGGGAATCGAGGAGGTCAGAGATTAGGGGTAGGGGATAGCAGTCTTTCTTCATGATTTTGTTGAGGCCTCAGAAATCAACACAGAGGTGCAGGGATCCATCCTTCTTTCAGACAAAGAGGACAGGGGCACCATGAGCAGACTTGGACTGGTGGATGAAGCCATAGTTGAGGTGTTCATCTATGAATTCCAGGAGGGACTCAAGTTCTGTAGTGGAGACTGGGTAAACAGTCCCAAGAGGAGGGGAAGCACCTTCCTCTAAGTCAATCTTGAGATCAAATTCCCTGTGAGGCATGAGGGTGTCAGCCCTGCGCTTACTGAAGACATCAGGGAAGTCATGATAGTCCGGAGGGACAGAGGACAGATCAACTTCTTCAGGGCTTTGGGATTGAGGGATACAGAACAGAGTTTGGAGTCCTGGGGATGGAGGTGGATGCTAAACTGCTTGGAACCATTGAGTTTGCACATGCACACAAAGGCAGCAGCATTGACAAACAAGATGTGAGGAGCTTCACAAGGCAGCTCATTGGGGGTGTCAGGGTGAGATTGGGACATGGGGAATGGGGTCCAGAATCTTTGGAGGTGACGTTGGGGTCATTGGCAAGTCTTGAGCTGAAGTTTGGAAAGTAATACTGCCCAATACCCAGTCAATTGATAGATTGTAGTGGGTGAGCCAGTTGTGTCCTAGAACAAGGGAACAAGATGAATCCAATGGAGTAACATAAAATGTATTGGAGGTGACAAAGCTGGAAGGGAAACGAACAGAAAGGTCAACAGCACAGGTAATTGTAGAATTAGAAGTACCATCAAAAAGTTTCAGTGGAATAGGGGGGACAGAATATGTTGGAAAGTGGTGCTCATTAATGAAAGTAGTATCAATGAAACAATCAATAGAACCACAATCTAATAAAGCAGGAAAAGCAGGGATTTCAGAAAAGTTGGGAAAAGATATAAGTGGCATAAGGGCCTTGGGATCATAAAGAGCAGACACGTTGAGACGGGTCTTCATAGGTGCATGGTGGGATTCAACACAGCCTCCTTCCCGTGCAGAGTCCAGAAGGCTGTGCTCTAATTTTTTGCCTCAGGGGTCAAGGCCGCTGGTTTGGCTTCTGGAGCAGGGGAGATTTTGGCTGTGTGGGCTTTGGACATGCAAGAAGTGGACTTCTGGCAATCCTTAGCCATATGCCCTACAGCCCTGCAGAACATACACAGCTTGAGGTCAAAATGCTGTTTGCATATTCCTTGGAGGTGAGACATCCATCCTTCCTAAGTTTACTGGAGAGGTCCAATGGGGGTTTGGGGATAGGGGCAGAGGATGTCCCTTTAGAGGACGAGGAAGCAGTGGGATTTGACAAGTGGTGGGACAAAGTGGCGGGTTTTGAAGATGGAGTGGTGGGAGTGCTTTTGAGTGTGGAGGACTGGTTTCCAGAGGGTCTGGTCGGGTGAGCAACTTTGGACTTGTGTTCCTAGTATCTCCCATCAATAGTCTGGGCAAGAGTTCAGAGTTCTCCTAGGGAGCACGGTTTTCTGATGTGGGAAAGCTTGTCTTTGATGCAATCAGGGAGTCCATTGTAGAGGTGATGTCAGAGGGCTCCTTCGCCATAACCCCGGACCTGGGAGGCTAGGTGATTGAATTCTATCACATACTTGTTGATGTGCTGGGAGTCCTTCATGGAAAAATGGTCAAGTTGGTGTTCCACATCACCAACAGGGTCATGGGGGCCAAAGTTGGTTTGGAGCTTGAGAATGAATGCCTTGTAGTCATCCAACCAATCTGGAAAAAAAGTCTGGATCATCCATCTGGAGGAGATCAGGCTCAAACCATTCGAGGGCCATACCTTTTAGATAGGACTGGGTGAAGGTGACCTTCGTTGTCAAGTCCGGGTTTGATCCCGGAATTCCTGGATAGTCCAGAGTGTGTGGAAAGGCGGAGTCGGTCAGGAATCCCTGAGGGGGGTCGGAGGGGTAAGGAACTTTGACTTCAGCTTATGTGCTGTGCCCCCATATGAGTTCTGTTCCTCAATTTCAAGGCAGAGGGTCGGAAGACAATCCTAAGGTCAACTCAAGGACTGAAGGGGGTTTCAGAGTGAAGTGGAGACTTCGCAGGATAGAATGGGATTTAGTTGATATTTGAACTAAGGAAATATCAGAGAGTACAAGCAGGTTTATATACTGAAGAGTCCAGAAGATATAAAAATGTCACATCCCAAAACTCTCCTAACCCATCCATCCGGCCGATTTCCGGATACTGTCACATCCCGAAACTTCCCTAACCCATCCAGCTCAATTCCGACCCCCTATGATCAAATCCCAAATCCTGAGCTGCAGACTTTACCTCGGAAGATTTCTCTTTCATCGGACATTCCAAACCCCATATTTCCTGTCCCAGACTTTCGCATTCCCGTCCCGGACTTTCCACATTCCCGTCCCAAACTTTTGTATTCCTATCTTGGCTATCTCTTGACATATGTCACTTTCCTTTGACACTTCTTGACATTTACAGTTCCTATCAATAATTCCCTTCCCCCTTGCTTCGCAACTATTGTGCCATTGCCTTCAGTCATTATCCTCCCATTCTGATGCCATTCCGATTCATTCCTTTCTTTCTTCCGGAAACCCGAAACTCCGATTTGTCCGACATACTTTAACATCTTTATATCTTCTGGACTCTTCAGTATATAAACCTGTGTGTACACTCTGATATTTCCTTAGTTTGAATATCAACTAAATCCCGTTCTTTCCTGATCCCCTCTGAACTTCCTCAGATCTTAAGTTGATCTTAGGATTGATCTCTATCTCTGACCCTCCGCTCCGAAATCAAGGAACAGAACTTGTACAGGGGCGCAGCACATAAGCTGAAGCCAAAGTTCCTTACCACTCCGACCCCCCTCAGGAATTCCCGCCAACCCCGCTTCTTCCACACTCCAGACAATCCGGGAATTCGGGGAACAAACCCGGACTTAACACACATAAGCTGAAGCCAAAGTTCCTTACCACTCCGACCCCCCTCAGGAGTTCCCACCAAACCCCACTTTCTCTGCACTCTGGACAATCCAGGAATTCTGGGAATGAACCCGGACTTAACAGTATATTCGAACTCAAACCTCTACGAGTTTGCTAACATCATATCTTATCCGCATGTCTAGAACTATCCAGACTCATGCCCAAACATGCAGCTCAGTTGGAGGCAGCCCAAGAAGACGCCCTGCACTCCCTGATGACCTCGCATCGAGGCCCCGATGTTGCCGACCAATTCCAAAGCTTTTCTGCTTGTCGCTCATCAACCTCCGCCTCTCAGGCTAGACCTCCGTCTCAAATCATCTCCATGCACGAAGGTGCGGGAACCCAACACCTTCGACGGCACTGACCCTCGCAAGCTGCAGGCCTTCTTGGTCCAATGTGAGCTGAGCTTCCAGGACTGTCCCCACACATTCCGGACTGACTGCGCGAAAGTCACCTTCGCCCAGTCTTACCTAAAAGGTATGGCCCTTGAATGGTTTGAGCCTGACCTCCTCCAGATGGACGATCCGGACTGGACGGACAACTATCGGGAATTTGTCCTCAAGCTCCAGACCAACCTCGGCCCCCACAACCCTGTCGGTGATGCCGAACACCAACTCGACCACTGATCCATGAAAGACTCCCAGCATATCAACAAATATGTGGTAGAATTCAATCGCCTAGCCTCCCAGGTCCAGGGTTACGGTGAGGGAGCCCTCCGACACCACTTCTACAATGAACTTCTGGATTGCATCAAAGATAAGCATTCCCGCATCGGAAAACCGCGCTCCCTAGGAGAACTCCGGACTCTCTCCCAGACTATTGATGGGAGATATTGGGAACGCAAGTCCAAAGTCGCTCGCCAGATCCAACCCTCTGGAAACCAGTCCTCCACTTCCAAAAGTACTCTGACCACTTCATCTCTGAAACCCGCCACTCTGTCCAACACTTCCGCGTCCTCGTTGGCAAAGTCCTCCGCCCCCAAACCCGCATCTGACCTCTCCAGTAAACTCAGGAAGGACGGATGCCTCACCTCCGAGGAACGCAAACGCTGCTTTGACCTCAAGCTGTGCATGTTCTGCGGAGCTGCCGGACATGTAGCTAAGGACTGCCAGAAGTCCACTTCCCGCATGCCCAAAGCCTGCGCAGCAACAACTCCCCCTGCTCCAGAAGCCAAATCGGAGGCCTCTTCCCCTGAGGCAAAAAATTAGGGCGCAGCCTTCTGGACTCCACATGGGAAGGAGGCTGCATTAAATCCCACTGTGCACCTACAGAGACCCATCTCAATGTGTCTGCTCTTTATGATCCCAAGGCCCTTATGCCTCTTGTTTCCCTTTCCAACTTTTCCGAAATTTCCGCTTTTCCTGCTTTGTTAGATTGTGGTTCTACTGATTGTTTTATTGATACTACTTTCGTTGACAAGCACCATTTTCCGACATATTCCGTTCCTCCTATCTCTTTGAAACTTTTTGATGGTACTTCCAATTCTATGATTACCCATGCTGTTGACCTTTCCGTTTGTTTCCCTTCCGGCTTTGTCACCTCCGATACATTTTATGTTACTCCGTTGGATTCATCTTGTTCCCTTGTTTTAGGACACAACTGGCTCACCCGCTACAATCCGTCAATTGACTGGGCACTGGGCAGTATTACTTTCCGAACGCCGGCTCAAGACTTGCCAATGCCCCCGATGTCACCTCCGGAGATTCCGAACCCCCGTCCCCCATCTCACTCCGACACTCCCGACAAGCCGCCTCGCAAAGCTCCTCGCATCTTGTTTGTCAATGCTGCTGCCTTTGTGTGCATGTGCAAACTCAATGATTCCGAGCAGTTCAACATTCACCTCCGTCCCCAGGACTCCAAACTCCGTTCCGTATCCCGGAACTCCGGAATTTCCAAAAACCCCAAAGAAGTCGATCTTTCCTCTGTCCCTCCAGACTATCATGATTTTCCCAATGTCTTCAGTAAGTGCAAGGCTGATACCCTTCCGCCCCACAGGGAATTTGATCTCAAGATTGACTTCAAGGAAGGTGCTTCCCCTCCTCTTGGGACTGTCTACCCGGTTTCTGCTACAGAACTCGAGTCCCTCTGGGAATTCATAGACAAACACCTCAACAATGGCTTCATCTGTCAGTCCAAATCTGCCCACGGCGCTCCCGTCCTCTTTGTCTGCAAGAAGGACAGATCCCTCCGCCTCTGTGTCAATTTCCGAGGTCTCAACAAAATCACGAAGAAAGACCGCTATCCCTTACCCCTGATTTCCAACCTCCTTGATTCCCCTAGCCGTGCCATGGTATACACAAAAATCGACCTCCATCATGCATACCACCTTGTCCGCGTCGCTCCCAGGCATGAGTGGAAAACCGCCTTCCGGACTCGCTATGGCTCGTACAAGTGGCTGGTGATGCCCTTTGGGCTCACCAATGCCCCTGTGGCTTTTCAGCAGTTTGTCAATAGCATCTTCGCAGACCTCCTAGATGTCTGTGTTGTGGTATACCTCGACAACATCCTCATCTACTCCAACGACATGGCTTCTCACAAAGAACATGTCTGGGAAGTCCTCCGGCGACTCCGGAAACACGGACTTTATGCCAAACTGGAGAAATGTGAGTGGCACTCGGACTCCGTCAAATACCTGGGCTATCATCTCTTTCCCCAGGGACTGACCATGTCCCCGGAGAAAGTCCAGGCAGTCCAAGATTGGCCCAAACCCCGGAAAGTCAAGGACATTCAGTCCTTCCTCAGTTTTGCCGACTTCTACCGTCGTTTCATCTTCAACTACTCCGATATTGTTGTTCCGCTCACCCAACTCACTTGGAAAAATGCCCTGTGGAACTTCGATGATTCCTGCCACTCTGCCTTCACCCAACTCAAAGACGCCTTCACGCGAGCCCCTATCCTTACTCACTGGATTCCAGACTGTTCTATCACGGTCGAAACCAACACTTTGGACTACGCTATTGCGGGAATCCTCTCGATCCGGTGTCCGGACGAGGAATTCTGCCCCATCACATTCTACTCCCGTACCCTGACAGCATAGAACTCAACTACAACACTCATGATAAGGAGCTCCTTGCTATCCACAAAGCTTTCCGGCATTGGCATCACTATCTTGAAGGTTCCGGCACCCCTATCGACGTTGTTACCGACCACAAAAATGTGGAATACTTCTCCACCTCCAAAGTCCTGACCCGCCGGCAAGCCCGCTGGTTGGAATTCCTATCCCAGTTCAATCTCGTCATCCGCTTCTGCCCCGGATGCTCAGGAGCCAAGCCCGACTCCCTCACTAGACGCTGGGATGTCTACCCCAAAGAGGGGGATAAGGACTATGCTCACGTCAACCCCCATAACCTCCATCCAGTGTTCACCCAGGAACAGCTTGCCTCGTCCCTACGAGCCACTATCCTACTTGCCCCGGTCCTGCGGGCCTTGTCCCTGCTTGACATCAAAGACATTCACAAGGACATCCTAGATTCCCTGTCCTCTGACCCCATAGCTTCCCTCCATCTTTTGGACTCGTCGGATTCCTGGTGGGTTGTCAACCCCAAAGGTTTCCTGATGCTTGACAATTGGATCTTTTTCCCGGAAGCTAAGGACCTCCTCTTCACATTCTCCAATACAAGCACGACCACCCCCTATCCGGACATTTCAGGCAGAACAGGACATTAGGGCTCATCCGCCAGGAATACACCTGGCCAGGCCTCCGCACCTTTGTCAAGGACTATGTCAGTTCCTGCACTTCCTGCGCCCGAGCTAAAACTCCGAGACACCGCCCCTACGGAATGCTCAAGCAACTTCCAATCCTCAAAAAGCCCTGGAATTCCATTTCCATGGACTTCATCGAGCAACTTCCCTCTTCTGGTGGATATACCGCAATCCTCGTAGTCATCGACCGCCTTTCCAAACAATCCATATTCATTCCCACTCATGACACTATCAACTCTCCAAGCCTCGTGAAACTATTCCTACTCCACGTGTTTTTTAAGCATGGAGTTCCCTCCCACATCACCTCCGACTGGGGTTCCGAGTTCGTCTCTCACTTCTTCCGTTCCCTCAGGAAAGCCCTCGACATCCGACTTCACTTCACTTCGGGATATCATCCCAAAGGTGACGGGCAAACGGAATGGGCGAACCAGACCCTCGAGCAGTATCTCTGAATCTACTGCAACTACCAACAGGACAATTGGTCGGAACTCCTACCCCTCACGGAATTCACCTACAATAATGCCCCTAGCACTACCACAGGAGTATCCCCGTTCTTTGCTAGCAAAGGCTACCATCTCAACGTCTCAGTCTACCCCGAAAGGGACCTGACCTCATCCCACGCCCACGAATATGCAGTTGACCTACAGGAACTCCACAAATTCCTATGCATGGAAATGGCCCATGCTCAGCAATGCTACCAAGGACCTGCGGATTCCCGCCGACTTCCGGATCGGAGACCAAGCGTTTGTCAAGGCGAAGTATTTCTGTTCCACTCACCCTTCCAAGAAACTCTCGGAAAAGAACCTTGGCCCCTATCCCATCATCGCCCAAGCTGGACCCCTGTCCTTCACCCTCCGACTCCCAGACTCCATGTGCGCTGTCCATCCCGCTTCCATGTCTCCCAGTTAGAACCCGCAACTCCGAACACCATCCCAAATCGGGTCCAACCCCCACCTCTCCCAGTCGAAGTCAACGGAGAACCCGAATACGAAATCTCCGAAATCCTAGACTCCAAAATCGACCGTTGATGCAGGAATTGCCAACTCCTGTACCTGGTAAGGTGGGCAGGTTACAAAGGGACTGATGAAGAAACTTCCTGGATCCTCGCGACCAAGCTCGCTCACACATCGGAACTCATCTCGGGCTTTCACTCCGCATATCCTGGAAAGTCCGGACCCCTTAATTCACTCGGATGAGGGCAGAAACACAATTTTTGATTTGCCAAAAAACAAAACTATGCTAATTGTACATAAGGAGACCGATGGGAGACACTAAACTACCTCCCCAGCTCCATCTTCCTCACCCCCCTCCTCATCCCCATCCTCCGCATCTGTCCCCTGACCTTCATCCCTCTCCTTCCCCTTCCACTCCAACACCCCCCAGCCTTCTCCGGACTCCCCGAACCAGGATCCCTGAGACACCAGGAAAGTCGCCAGGCCATCCGACAGTACCTGCCGGATCCCCAACAGCTGGGCCACGACGGCCCCCTGATAGGCCTTGTTGGCCCACCTCTGGGCCCCGAGCGCATCCCGGCGCTCCTCGTCCTCCTCACCCCCCTCTTCACTCTCCTCCCAGGCCTCTGGACTCTTCTGCCTCCACCTCTTCCGGTCCTTCCCCCCATGCAGCGACACCACTTCCGCGGCTGCCCACTTCCCCGCTCCAGCTGCCTGGCATGACGGGTGCGCCTGCAAGCACCTCACGCACGTCCGCAACCTCCCAGTCTTTGGGCCCGGACACGGTAACCCCACCCTCACACAGGCTGCACAGGGAGTATTGGCCCCAGGCCTCCCCACACTCACCTGTGATGGCCCTGCCTCGGACCCCTTCACAGACCCACTCGCCCCGTGCCTCTGTGACTCCTGCGACCCTTGCCGCAATCTTTCGGCCGCGACCCTCGTGACCTCCACCTCCGCTTTCCTCCTCCTCTTGTCCTCCTCTGCTTTTCTCCGCGCTTCCTCCTCAAGCTTCTGCCTCGCCTCCTCACACTTTTCTGCCTCCCACCGGGCTTTCTCCTCCCTGGCCTCCTGAATCCTGCAGACGGACTCCCACATGCGTTCTTCCTCCTCTTGCTGGAGATGAGCGATTTCATCATCGGATTGCGAGTGAGTAGACATGTTGGATGGTGGAACTAAACAACAGGCAGTCAACGGTCGCAAGGCACCTCAGATTGACCCCCGATTTTCAAACTCCGCCATACTTCTATTTCCTATCACAGACTCCTATCTAGGCACTCAAGGGTTCGTGCCTAAGAGGGGGATACTGTCACATCCCGAAACTTCCCTAACCCATCCAGCTCAATTCCGAACCCCTATGATCAAATCCCGAATCCCAGGCCTCAGACTTTACCTTAGACGATTTCTCTTCCATCAGACTTTCCGAACCCTGTACTTCCCGTCCCGGACTTTCGTATTCCTATCTCGGCTATCTCTTGACATATGTCACTTTCCTTTGACACTTCTTGACATTTACAGTTCCTATCAATAATTCCCTTCCCCCTTGCTTTGCAACTATTGTGCCATTGCCTTCAGTCATTATTCTCCCATTCTGACGCCATTCCGATTCATTCCTTTCTTTCTTCCGGAAAACCGAAACTCCGATTTGTCCGACATACTTTAACATCTTTATATCTTCTGGACTCTTCAGTATATAAACCCGCGTGTACACTCTGATATTTCCCTAGTTTGAATATCAACTAAATCCCGTTCTTTCCTGATCCCCTCTGAACTTCCTCAGTCCTTAAGTTGATCTTAGGATTGATCTCTATCTCTGACCCTCCGCTCCGAAATCAAGGAACAGAACTCGTACAGGGGCACAGCACATAAGCTGAAGCCGAAGTTCCTTACCACTCCGACCCCCCTCAGGAATTCCCGCCAAACCCCACTTTCTCCACACTCTGGACAATCCGGGAATTCTGGGAATGAACCCGGACTTAACAGGTTCAGGATTTGATCATAAGCGGTCAGAGATGTGTTGTATGGGTAGGGAAAGTTTCGGGATGTGACACCATGCCACTTTCTTGATGTGGACAAGGAAAGAGACCCTTGCTTGGAGCAATTTGCTGAAGCTGAGGAGTTCATCCAGCCATGCATTTTGGAGGCTTTGACTAATGCAACCAGTTTGAGGGTAAGTACACCATTGGTACTTGTTAACCCATAGGCATTGTCCACTTCACTTCTGAGGAATGCTGCAGCATCACAGCAACCCTCCAGGGTAAAGTACCATAGAGGGATGAATTTGAATGATGCAAGTTTAGTGAGGGTATACTGAGAGGGCCTTTCCTCAAGGACATTGGGAGGTGGCAAACTGGATGTGAAGTTGTTCATCTTTGGTTTCTTCTCAGCCTCTCTGTGATCATTCTCAGTCTGCTCATTGGCTTGGTGTTGGGCCTCCTTGGCTCTCCTTTGATGTTCTTCTTCATGACACTCAGCATCTTGGGCTTTGGCCTGCTGTTGGGCATTCCATTCTTCAACTTGAAGGTTGTGGTCTTCTTGCCATGCGGCCAACCAGTGTTCACTGGCTGTCTCTTGGTCAATGTTCTCCGCTGTCATGACTGCTTTGTGGATGGCTCAGAAGGCCCTGGAGGTGAAGTCAGGGCAGACTTCAGCATTGGGATCCACCATGGGTGAAGCTAGGGAACTGTGGGTGGCTTAAAGAGTGTGTATCAAGATGGGCAAATGAGTGTGTGTGCCACCTTATAAGTGATGAAACAAGAGATGTGGCTGATACAGGTTGGACAAGCAAGGTGAAGGTGGTGCGGAGAGAAGAGGAACAGTGCCACTTTCCTATGCTCATCCAAAGACTAAGTTCTGTGACGAAGCAAGGCACCTGGTGTGTGACTTGTGTTATATTTGCATTTTTATCTCATTTGTACCTTTATAGCCACTTCAATCGATATTGAATATTCAACATAGATTACATGTAGTATTGTGATACCATGAATCCTACCACCACAAACTCTTTGCACAACTTTCAACCCACCAATTATTCGACAATACGTCCTCGGCGGTGTCACAGGGTATGACGGAACTGACTAACACATCATTACTGTGATATGATAACTTTTCGGCTATCTATCGTAGTATATATCAACCATATATCAGTATCTGATCAAAACGACAGCCATGTGCACGACTGCGGCTGGTTGCCAGTCGTGAAGGTATACGTGGCCCGCAGCCTGAGGCATATCAGGATCCGATTGGCCGCCTTGAGAATAATACGCAGGTCGACTGTCATATGCATAAGTATAATTAACCGACGAAACTTACCTGCTACAAGTCCTGTAAGTTAAAGTACCCGTACATGATTTTAAGTCGCGATCGGTTACTTACTTGCCGCCGGCCGGCATTCGCAGGCTCAGTCTGTAGATTATTAAGAGTGGACGACGAACCCCTCCCATTCCTTATTACTCTTTCACCACTCTTGTAGTAGCGACACGACACGACGACGACGACGACGACGATGATCCCAGTCGGAAAGCTTTTGTTTTCTACGTTTGCGTCAGCGGCCGCTCTTGGGCTTTGGAAAATCTTCCAGCTTGTATACCATGAGCTTACATCTCCCTTACGCTGTCTACCTGGCCCCAAAGGCACAAGCTTAATCTATGGAAACATGGGCGATATCTGGAAAGCAGTAAGTCACAGCATCTAGAAGTATTTGCTGTTCCGATTCAGCCTCTCCTTGTCGTCAGGAAAATTCCGTACTCCACGAGCTATGGGTAAAGGAGTACGGCAAGACGCTGACATACAAGGGGTTCTTCTACGTATGTACATGCCCTGCAAATATATCTCCAGGGAAGCTTACGATGATGACATCCAGAGAAACCGGTTATTCACCATGGACACACGTGCTATCAGTCACGTCCTCACCCATAGCAGCGATTATCAGAAGCCCTCTCAGGTTAGGTATAATTTGGCCCAGATTCTTGGTGAAGGTGAGATTACATGTCCTGTAGCAGCGGTATACACCTGCTGATCGACATATTTTAGGCGTACTTTTCGTTGAAGGTGCTCAGCATCGCCAGCAGGTCGGCATCCGTCTTCATATTTATCTAATTCTCGGTGAACCCCTTTCTTGACAGAGACACATCATGGTAGTCTCTTCTTTTTGTATCCGCGAATAATTGGATTTGACTACTTATCAGAACCCAGCATTCGGACCTGCACGAATTCGAGCACTCACCGATATCTTCTTGGCAAAAGCTATCCGGGTGCGCGCACCCTCACTCATAATCATCATCTGAAGCTCTGATTGTGATTAATGCAGCTTCGTGATATCTGGTCGTCTGAGATTGCCAAGGATCCTTCCACAAACACGACCGGTGCACGTATTGATATCATGCCATGGCTGAGCAGAATGACCCTCGACGTCATTGGTCTCGCAGGTAAGTCAACTTGTCCTGTAATCTGCGAGTGAACGGACTGACTGCTGATAGGCTTCAACTATGACTTTGATGCGCTTAATGCGAATGAAAAACCAAATGAGTTGAACGAGGCCTTCTCGACTATGTTCACGGCAACCCAGAAATTGAGCATATTCCCTGTACTGCAAGCATGGATCTCGCCCCTTCGTCTCATCGTAAGTCCGAACCACATATTCGTTCGCCATGTGTTAAGCTCATGACCTTTATGTCTGATAGCCCAGCGATCGCGCACGCAAGATCCAAGTTGCCCAACGTACGATGGCGCGCATCGGCAAAGAGCTCCTGACGACCGCCAAAGCAGCTGCTCGCTCTGGTGCAACTGAGAAGGGCGAAATTGAAAAAAGCAGCCTTCAAGGCCGGGACTTGTTGACGCTGTTGGTCAAGGCAAACATGGCCACCGATATCCCCGAGAGTCAGAGGCTGTCTGATGAGGATGTATTGGCTCGTACGTTGCGCTGCGTCATATTTCCCTCCACACAAATAGCTGACCGACTATTCAACAGAAGTTCCTACCTTCTTGGTTGCAGGACATGAAACCACAAGGTATGACGTCGTGTTCTGTTCAGAATTCTGGGGTTGACGATAGCCGTGGTAGCACGGCGACTACTTGGGCACTCTATGCGATGTCGCAATCACTCGGTATTCAAACCAAACTGCGAGAGGAACTTTTTTCTGTTGACACGGAAACGCCCTCGATGGACGACCTGATGGCGCTACCCTACCTCGACGCCGTGGTGAGGGAGACTTTGCGTGTACACGCTCCCGTTCCGAGCACCGTGCGGATTGCGATGAGAGACGATGTTTTGCCCCTGGAGAAGCCGTTCACTGACAAGCATGGCGCCGTACACGACGGAATCAGGTAGGTTGTATCTCGTCCACCTGGCGTAGATCTCATATATCATCGTGAACAGGATCAGTAAAGGCGACCCAATCTTCATTCCGATCTTGGCGATGAACCGATCGGAGGAGTTATGGGGACCTGATGCCCATGAGTTCAAGTGCGCGACTTTCGTTGGTTGTGTGACTAGTTGCTGACGTGTCTTCTCATTGAAGACCAGAACGCTGGGACAACGTGCCCGAAGCTGTCTCCAATATCCCAGGTGTTTGGGGCCACTTGCTAAGTTTCCTTGGTGGACCCAGAGCATGCATTGGCTATCGGTTCTCCCTCGTTGAGTACGTATTGGTTCTACATATCTACCTATACAAAAGGCATAGCATTGACACGAAAACTCTCCACTACAAATAGGATGAAGGCGCTTTTGTTCACGCTCGTCCGCGCTTTCGAGTTTGAACTTGCAGTGCACGCCAGTGAGATCGGCAAGAAATCGACTATTGTGCAACGTCCTATACTTCGTGACGATCCCACGAATAAGGCCCAACTTCCGTTGCTGATCAAGCTGTACCAGGGGGAATAGAGAGTTCAAGTTGGATTGCACGTACATTAGTATACATAGAACCCAGTGTTGGCTTGATAGCCATTCCTATGCATGTACAAGGAACTCTGATGTAGTATCTATGACATGGACTGTATGCTTTAGGTATAGACTTTGTAGGCTCACTGCGGCCTGCGCACTTGTCCTCGTCCTTATTGAACGTGCGGGTGCCGGCAGGCAGGCTTGCAAGTACGTAGACGCTGGCCGCGGGGTCCTCCGGACACCATAAGTCGCCTGTTTGAAATGGGCACACCTCCTCCCATTCGCGCACGCTCGCAGTTATTCTACGACCATCCACCCAGTCGCTGTAGAATACCCACTCACCCGCTTTCTGAGAACGAACCAACAGCGACTCCAGCTCGACCGTGGAAACTTCACAGTTGTCAACGAAGTTGAACGAACTCGACACACTAATGCCAGTTCATGACCGCGACGCCCTGGTGTGTCCCCAGAAAATCTATTTATCATGCTCCAAACTTAAGCTATCCTGGTGTGATTTAGTGGCAGCATGGACAAGATGAATCAGTAGAAGTTAACCAGCGTGCATTGATCGATAAAGTGCTCGCCCGCTACTCGGGCGAGTTCACTGGTAGGAGCCCTACTTCTCGAGGTCTGCCGCGAGGACTGTGCTCAATGTCTCGATCACGACAGTATTTCGGGAACTTCTTCAGAATTCTGACGATGCCCGGTCATCCGCAGTCGAGATACGCTTCGAGACCGATGCGTATCTACGTCGGAAGGCGGAGAAGGAAGAGGGCGTCACCCCACGGACTTTCCCTGATTTGAAGTCTAACCCTGTGCGAGAACCCGGTTTTGTCGTGCCAATTCAGGACCTGTTTTACTGATAGCTTGATGACTCAAGGTTCTGCAATGGACGTTTAGAAACAACGGAATCTTATTTAGAGATGAGGACTGGACACGACTACGGAAGATTGGTATGCTACTTGCATGTTTGTTAGATGCATTCGTTCTCTAATGTACGTCACAATGCTCAGCTGAGGGTAACCCTGACGAAGAGAAGATCGGCGCCTTTGGTGTCGGTGGGTTGCATACGACACCCCTTCCTTGATGCAGCGATGAAAATTCTCTGGCAGGTTTTTACAGCTTATTTTCTGTCACAGAGAAGCCATTTGTATCTTCTGGAGGTAAGACATGTTGCGTCTTTCCGTGTCGTTCTGGTCCATACTGAAGCCCGTTGCAGGGCATGGAATGCTGTTTTACTGGAAAGATAACAAGGACCAGGTATTGGGATACCTCAACCGCGACGACTCGGTTTCTCATCTCATTACTAGCTATACGTCCGCCGTGGTGACCTACCTTCGAAAGGGAGTACAGATCCATGGACGACCTTTGAAATGACTCTGCGGGAGGCTGGTCCTATACCGCCGGCATTCGACCTCATGCGATTCATTGCATCATCAATCACGTTCATGGTTCACCTGAATGAAGTGGGCGTATTCTTTGACGAGCATCGCATTGGCCATATCAAGAAGTTTCCAGGACCTGCTAAAGCTATAGACCTTCCTAAAGGACTGAGACGGTCCAGTGACCAGAATATCATGAATGTGAAAAGCGTTCAGTCTCAGCGTGCGTTTTGCTTGTGCCCGTACCTGTTTTGTGCGCACGCTGATCATCCTGTCTAACTAGCCATCAGCATCAAGGCAGAAGTCATGCGTGCGGTATACGCTGTTGGGAGTGAGAAACGTTCAGTGATAGAGGTCGTTGAGCCTCGGAAGCCGAAGGGCGGCTTCTTCTCTTCCCTCGTCTCTGCGTTTACGAGTCAGTCGCCTCGGCCAGAGACTCCAGCATTGCCACCGCCACCACCCAAAGATCCCATGGAGTTGCATAACATTAATGTGACACTTACCATATTCACTGCGGAAGTCGACGTCAAAGTGGACAAGAAACTCTCGGCCGAACTACTCCGGTCTACGAAGAAGAATCCACCCTCACGGCTCACATATGATCTGATTTATGTGAGCCTTCCAGTCTGATAGTGCGTTCGAGGCTTACGTTTCTCTCATATTTAAGACCGGAAAAGATGAATACGACCAGAGCGTTGCAGATGAGAAGAGCCAGCCAGTTGCGTGCGGAAGTATATTCCAAGGGCTTTGTGCGGACTTGAACGGGTTTGTCCCACTAATTTCCACTGAACTGTGCAACTGATTTTGGGCTAGGGTTGGCCATACACGGGTTTTCATTGTTCGTATTTCCAGAGTCTGTTTTCTACCTTCTGTTCATTCCCTCTTGTAGGGTCATGCCACTGGACAGACGACTGGTATCGGAGGCCACATGGCGTCGCGTTTCATTCCTACTGTTGAGCGTGAATCAATAGATCTTGTGTAAGTCAGGGGCCTATGTTAGTGTTCAGCTTCTAATACACTGCTTTAGTGACAGGCATGTTGCTAGCAAGTGTTGTTTTTTTCCCTAGTGTGATGCTGACGCTGACTTCATGCCCACCCGCCTCTAGTCTGGAACAAGGAGTTGCTATACGTCGGGGGGTTCCTGTCTCGTGCTGCGTATGAACTTGAACTCTCCAATATCCATGATCTCTGGGAAGGGGCAGCCAAACCCACTGGTAATCTCGACTTCCACCCGCTGGAGCACAGGCTGCACGAGCGTTTCCTTCATGTGCTCAAATTCTTCACCTTTCGCCCTTCCACGCCTTCATCTGAAGTTGCGCGATTGCTAGAAGCTTCATTCTATGGATGCTCCACAGCGCCTCTGAGGCTCCTTTCTTCTGCTGGTGTTCGCGGAGCGCCAGACATTCGGGGATTTGATCCAGTCTTCTCCCAGTTCCTCAAGCGCTTACCGGTTCTCCCGCAATCTGTCATTCAAGAAGGCGCTCTTCAAATCACGGCCTTACAAGACCGGGGGATGATTCCACACATAACCTTCCTTGACGTCTTACAAGAGCTCCGCCAGTATCCTCTCAACGAAGACGAGCTCGTGGCCTGTCTCCAATGGTGGACCGGCCTAAAGCGGGACGATCCAGCCACCAATATGGCACAAATTCGTGCGCAATTGCTGGACGCAGCAATCCTGAGTGATGCGGATGGAAGGGTGCTCCCGCTCTCGTCTGTACAATATTTCGTCAACATCAGGAGTCTCGGAACACATATACCGCTGGATGGGCCACTTCCCGTGTCTCTCATGCCTGTGAGCATCACCAAGCACTTTAGCACTGCGGAGCTCGTGGATTTCAACTGGCGAGAGTTCACTATCATCGACTGGTTACAACATATCTCTAAACCTGGTATCATGTCGGCAAGCCCAGAGCATGACTTGACCAAGTCAATTGGCTGGGCTGAGCGTGTTTTGGTCATTCTTTCTCGTGTATGGTCATCCTTATCTAACGAAGCACACGACTCGGTAAAGACGGTGTTTGCGGGAAAGAAGTGTATTCCTACATCTTGTGGTCTGCAAACCCCGGAGCTCTCGTACTTCCCTAATGCGAACATGACCATGTTCAATGACCTGCCAATGATCCAATTTTCCTCGGGGTTTCTGATCAAGGGGCAGATGGAAAAACTGCTCTCATTTATTGGTGTTCGAAAACGCGTCGATCTTCAGCTCGTTTTCGATCGGCAAGTCGATTTGATGTTTTCTTCATTCAATCGCTGATGCAGTGCCCAAAGGATGGTGAAAACGGGAGATTGGAGTATATCTGACCTCATCGGCTATCTGGTTCAAGTGCGGGATACCCTGACCACAGATGAACTTTCGAGGCTGGCATCAACTAAAGCTTTCACCAAGGAAGGGGCCCAAGAAGAATCTAATAAGAGTCGGTATTGTGCCCACAACCTCTACGAGCCAGCCGTCATCTTTCGGCAGCTTCAACTCCCCGTGATCGACTGGGGGGAGAAATCGAAATGGCGGAGTAATTCAGAGGAAGGTAGGCTGCTGACCTTTTCCGTATCGCATCGCGAGTAATGCCTTCCTTAATAGCCAAACTACTACATCATCTTGGTTTGCGTCGCTTCCCACCTTTGGAGACTACCATTCAGCTTTGTGCATCCCCAGATGATACAGTCAGGACGGTTGCTTTCAAGTACTTATGCGACAGCATGCCTTCCAGATATCCGGATTACAATCCAGACAGCTTTGCAAGCATTGCATTTATACCTGCGGAGCACGAAGATGGCCCTCGTATGGAAACTCTCGGAAATGTACTTATACACTCTTACATACTGTTATTTCTACTAATATTTCATCTACTCCAGGTTTTCTTTGCCAACCAATGGAAACTCCTTGGCTTTTCTATCGTGCAGGCCAGTTGCCAAGAAGCCGCCAAGAAGCTAGGTGTACAGCAACATCCACCTACATCAATGCTTCTTGCCATGCTGGAGAAAACGCCGCCTCCTAGCGAAGCGATCGCCCGCCAGTGGTTTGAGATTCTCTCCAACCACATCTCAAGTAGGTGCTCTTCTTGCGCTTCGCGATTCCTCCTAAAATCCTGTCAGGTTTCAAGCAGCCACAGTTCGTCATACTCTCTGTGCTGCCGATAGTTCCGACGAAGGGTTCGGGTACTCAGCCCTTGCGATGGCTGGCTCCCACCCAATGTTACTTGGGGGATGGTACGAAGGGCGGATTTCATTCAAAGCTCTTCGTCTTCGTGGACTTTGGTCCCATCGCGAATAGGTTTTTGAGCGCATGTGGTACCAAAAATGAACCATCTGTGGAAGAGATTGCAGAAATCTTGATCAGGGACCCCAAGAAGTTCTATGAGCTTGCTGGAGGATATGAAAAGTGGGTGTCCCATGTCCGCATAGTAGTTTATGTGAGTTACTCACTTACCCACGTACACACAGCTTCTTGACAGAGTTGCGCAATCTTGCTGTCAACAGTCGCCTCATTACCTCGGCTACCCTCACTAGGATGAGGATATCACCTATCTTGCTCGGTGTACGCCGCCAGAAAGCCACGAAATCATCATCAGACAAGCTTTCAGAACGGGACGAAGATGGATGGGAAGAACTTCACGATCTTCAGAAACCCGGGGAAATCGTGATTGCTGACGATACGAATGCGTATCAGCTCTTTGGTGACTCTATCTTTACTGCGCCGCAAGAAGATCTACTTGAAGGTGGACTTGATTTGCGTTTGCGGAAGAACCTTGCTGACGAACATTGAAAGGTTTCTATGAAACTCTCGGGTCGAAGCGTTTGAGTGCGGTCGTTCGAGAAGAATATAAGGCATCCAATGAACGATTGAACACCAAGGTCGCCTCCGACCTTCAAGCCCTAGTTCTGGAGAGGCTCCCACTGTTCCTTCATGAGCACACCCACACCAGGACCAAAGTTTCTTTTTCTTGGTTTTCAAGCGCTCAGAATTTCAGAGTCAAGGCATTTGAAAACTTGTCAATCTCCAAAACTCTTGATATGGGCAATGGGAAGACAATACGCACCCAAGATGCGTCGGCAGCTGCGAAGCGCGTCGGTAAAGGACCTATCGAGTTGTGGCTTTCTTATGGTGGACAAGTTGATATGTACGAGTGAGTTACTGGATCCATTCTCCTTGGCCCTGATTTGGCGCTCAACAAGCCAACCAGGGTTGCAACGTCTTTGTGCCGGCTGCTCTTTGAAACAGTCAAGGTTAATGACACTCTACTCTTCATGACGATTCTCTCCACCGATCTGAAAGCCCTGAAACGAAGAGGCTACAATGGTAGGATTTGTGTTCCTACCCTGGCGATGGGGAACTGATGACACCATACTCCAGTTGACAAGATCCTTAAGCAACAGCAACAAGACAGGAAGTCGGCAGAAGAAGCGAGGAAAAGCCGTTATATCGGATCGGAGGTATCCAACTCCACCACCCTTTTCCCTCAACCAGTAGCGCCACAACCCGTGGTAGCGATTAAACCTGATTCCATCGCTGCGCGCCTCAAGTCCCCCACGCCTCGCCCCGGCTTGCTTGGAGGTTGGAAGCCTGCACCGGGCTCCTCCCCTCCTCTCGCGCCTCCTCCTGGGGCGCCGGTGCACCCTGCACAGGAGGTAGAAAGCACGACTCACACTGGTCTACCGCCAACCCCTGCGTCTGTCAACAATGCAGACGGCGGTATGGCCGATGCGTTGCGTAATTGGACGCGCAAGTTGGTTACGCATACACAACCATCGTCGGAGGATCTAGTCAAGGCTAGCCCGTCTGGCCAATCTTCACAGTAAGTCATACTTGTGTTTGACATATGCATCATATGCATTCCGCTATCCGCTACTTTAGGACACGACGAGTGACCCCTCAGAGTAATATACGTGAGTCAAGCAAGTCTCTATGCTGATACTTCCTAACCTGCATGTCGTCCAGGGGCTAACGTTGACATGGCGGTCAAAGCATGTAAATCGGAACAAGGGAAACTACTCCACAATCGAAAGAGGATGGAGATAGTTAACGAGTCTCTGAACGAGGGCTACTGTGATGTTTCCGGGCAGGTTGGCCAATTAGAGTACCTTGGTAAGTTGGGAGCTCGCCCATCCACTTCTTGTGACACTCACGACATGACTAGGGACGATGGGAGACGTGAAGATTTTTGCGACGAAAGGTAAGCCCCTTTCCACGTCGTGCTTGTCAGTATTTCGGACTATTGACCAGTGGAGTGTTCCCTTGTGCAGATGTTCCTGATATAAACACGTTCATGACACGCATGCACGACTCGCTCGCTCGTTTTGTGCACATAGTCACCCCTATTGCTCGAATTTATAACCTTCCGACAATGTCGCTGCATATTTTCTATGACATGACCGGAGGGCTGATTGCGTTCAATCGGAGCGGAAGTCTCTTCCTTAACCTGCGGTATTTTGAAGCATGGCGTTAGTATTGTCTTGTTCATATTATCTCAAGTCCCTAGGGACAAAACTAAAAAGGCCCGAAACAGATGACCAGGACGTCAAAAACGGCGCAAGCGCGCAAGCCCAGATATCATGGTCCGTTTTCCTCGCCGTCCGCTGCCTGCTTTCAGTCGCTCACAGACCACCTCGAACCAAGGTTCTTCACGCTCGCTCACGAAATCGCACACAACCTCGTCGAGCCACACAACTCTGAGCACGAGTTCTACTTCTCGGCTATTTGCGAGGCGCACATCGTTGCGTTTTCTCAGCTTCTCCAGCCTTCTGCAGTGTAATTTTTTTTAACCTATGGGACACATTTGCTAGGCATATCGGCCTAATTCATTGATGTGCAACACACATGCAAGCTTGCAGCACTGAGTTCACAGGCGGAACATCAAGATTGAATGTACAACTGATATGTCTCTACTGCTACAGACCCCTCGAATCAATGGGACTGATGATGGACATTTTTACACGGCCACGCTGTGTGTTTTTGTCCTTCTCAACTTCAATCCTCACCTTCACTTTGTCAAAAACAGATATTGTAACATTCCCTGAGGAGGCAGATGGCACAGTGAGAGAATAGTTATCTGCATCAAACTGGACATCGTGTTTGAATGTCACCAGGCCTTCTAGGCCCAGTCTACATTTGCGGAAGGTTAGCATACCAGCAGGCAACCAAAAACATGCCACTCACTGGAACACGAATACACCGACTCCATTGCGGAACGTCCGTATCACAAAAGCCTCCTCAATGACACTCGCTTCTGCCTTGATGCCTTTCTTGCCCCGCTCCTTCGCCAGCGCCTCAGTTTTGCCTTTCAGCGCCAATCCAACATAAAATTCGACACTTGCTCGCCCGGCCATTTGCGCCATGCGGTTCCGACGATTGATAACGCCCATGATGCGCTCTACATGTGTTTTGGAGTGCAGGGATGCGTGCAGTGGTGTGTGCGAAATGGAGGCCGCGAGCTGACGGTGGACGAGGATGTCTTGTAAGTGTGTATGTTAGCATAGATATCAGGCATATCGCCCATGCTTTCTCAACAGGGTATACTTGGAAGTAACTTACCAGCATATCTCCGTATTGGGCTCGTAAAGTGAGTGTAAATAGGACTTGCGAGCCCGTAGTGACCAAAGGTATCGCGGGAGACGCTTCCCGAGCAAAAATACTCAGCAGCAAGCATGCAACGCGTTGCCATTATGCGGACAAGGGTGTTGAAGGTGGGCGCCATGGGGTCCTGAGGTGGGAGGTCTGGTTGAGAAGATAAGCAGGTAAGCATGCAAAGAATGAACTTGCAATGCATTTGTTGAGTGAATCAGCCAGAGCACCCGAACTCGAGACATCGAGCTTGAGACCCTTTCGCTTCATCAATATATCTTGCAGCTTCTCGAAGTTCACTTTCGGAGGTGGTAGATGCCGCCTGAGGCACCGTAAGTGAAGCTACATTGAAACAGTATATATATATTAACACACCTCAACACAGCCGTTTGCGGGAACACCGCCTCGATCCTCTTCGCAACGCTCACATTTGCAAGCAACATGAACTCTTCTACGAGATTGTTCGTCTCCAACAACTCCTTCTGCTCAACGTCAATAGGATCGGATGACTCAGCAGATGCGAGGTGAATCTTGACTTCGGGAGATGCGAGGTTAAGGGCTCCGGCTGCCAGCCGCTTGGCTTTGAGTTTGATGGCAAGAGAGTTAAGCAACCGAATGGATTGTGTGACGGAGTCGTTCCGATGTCTATTGCGGGCAGGGTTAACGACAAACGACAAACGCCTCCACAATAACCGAAGAAGGGGAGGTGACTAACGGATCGTCTTTGCGAAGCTGTGCCTCCTCGTACTCAAACGCTGCTTTGGAGGCGATCACGGATTTAGAAAAGCGAACGTTGACGATGTCTGCATTTTCTGTTAATTCCTGTCGCGAAAAAAATGAGCGGATCGCGGTGCCCAACAACCTAGCCCACGTTCACGGTGGGTGCGCACTTACCCAGATGGCACTGAAGGCTAACCGTTCTACGTGCGGCCGTAGAGAGCATAAATTTGTGCCCAATAATGATGGCAGCATATCAACACGTTTGTCCACGAGGTAGACAGTCGTGCCACGCGCGGCGGCTTCACTGTCCATGGGCGTGTCAGGATGGACAAAGTGTGAGACGTCGGCAATGTCTGTTAACCGGGGAGATAACAAACGTCAGAAAGCCAGAAGAGGTCTAGGAGGTTATCTAAAAGAACTCACGAACGCCTGCTTCGATGTTACCGTTCGGAAGATGTCGAGCGTGCAAAGCATCGTCGATATCTTGACATCCTGTTTCCAAACTATTGAGTATATGCGTTCACTTACCAATGTAACGAAACTCATCGCTGACCAGGCGGATCGATGCTGCATATATCAAGGTCCCTGAGATCCAGTCTATCCATCCATACAGGGTCTGTGTCGCTGTTCGGAGGTACGACCCACTGATCACCTTCGCGCGGCAGACAGTCGAGTATCGCCTTACCAAACGGGCGATACGGAACTTCGTACTCCAGCAATAGACTTTCTTGTTCTGTGTCTTTGTCCTCCGCCGTGCCCAGAGCCCTGACGAAGTGCCCCTCCGGATAACGCGAGTGTGCGTCCCACCTGTCGATCGTGACGAGAATCTTTTGAGAGATAAGATTTGGAGCTTGTCGCGTGCGGAGGCGAATCCGCGGAAGGAGGCGGGAGAGCGGAAGGGCGAAGACAGTTTGCGTAGAGAGGGAGGTTGATGCGGTGGATGGAAGGGAGGTGGGGTCAAGGTGGCAGACATACCTGTGCAAAAATATGCCCAGCGCGGAGACGTTGTAATAGATGATAAGAAAACTTAGAGGAGACAGAACTGAAAGCTTACGCGCGCCAATTCCTCTTGATTATGCCGACCACACACCCTGTGGGTTGTTTTTCGGCGGAGGAAATTATATTTAAGCCTTCAGAACGAAGTACTTTCGCTTCAGCACGCAGATGAAATTCTAAGTCAGAGTCGGCATCGTCGCCCGAGTCCTCGGCGTCATCATTTTTAAGAGTGGCTGAGAGGTGCATAACAGTCAGCGAACAAAACAAACACTATGGAAAACACTGGCATGTGGGGAGGTTGTTCGAAGTTCCTTACTTTCTTGGTCGATCACTTCCTCAGCAGGGGCTTTCCACTGGCTTTCGTCGAACACTTTGACGACAACGACGTCCCCATGCACCCCACGATTCATGTTCTCGCGGCCAACTAGTAAGATGGGTTTACTGAACGCCGGGACAGGCACGGTGCCCTATATCAGGCAAGCCGTCACCGTTGAGTCGAGCGGTAAATGAACATGAGTGATGGGCGTACCTCAAGGTAATTATACTGATTAGCATTAAAGTGTCCCTGATGAAGTTCACCAGCTTTCACCCCAGCGATGAGTATGGCTGCCGGAAGATACTAGATATCGATGAACAAATGCACTTTGCCACGATTCCCGGAAACATACCTCCGCGTAAAGTGATTTCCGAGGTGTGCTAGCCCTCGTGGGTTCGAGCTCGTCTGAGCCCGTGGCAGAGAGAAGATCAAGGAGCTGGATCCCGTTCTTCATGCCTTCCACATATCTGTGTACTATGCATGAATGAAGCAGGGTAACCAAACGAGCTGAACGTCCAAAAACGTACTAGAGACGCAGGGAACGTTGTCAGCTTCGGCTTTTTGTCGGTTTGCTGCATCATCTGTGAGCAGGATCACGCGTACTAGTGGGCCCGTTCTTTGTCCACGAACAGGGGGGTGGGCGAGGGTGATATGGGTATTGTACCATTCGACGGCCTTGCGAATGCCTGCCAAAGGAGATAAAATTTCTGCGTCTCCAAAGCGATCGAGCGATGACGGCAAAAGTACCTCTGTCATTGCGATCGTTTGGAGTTTCGTCTTCTTCACGCACGATAGCTGTCTCCCTGTTGCGTTGCACATCAATTGGGGCAAGCTCATGTACTGTGGAACAGAACGTACGATCTGAATTCGTTGTAAAAAACCCACACTTTCTTGTCGTCCGCTTTGAGTAGTGCTTTGAGACGGCTGTAGAGGGGGAGAGACCTATGTCGGACTTCCTCCATCACGGTCTGGAGAAGAATGATCGGCGAAACAAATGAAGCCGATTCTATCAAGTCCATCTGATTGGAATTGAAGCATTAGAGAAAAAACCAGTAATTGAACTAGTCGGAAGTGATACGTGCCTGCGAAAGAAAGATATTCGTGTCGGGGAGAACATAATGGCCACTTGGAAATTGTTTGTGAGCGAGATCACCGAATGGTGGAAGCACGGCGTGGACCCCGTCAGAACACGTTTTACAGTCGACGATACCGCAGTAGACATCGTCGCGCAGGTAACGCTCCCGGAGAACTGCACCATAGTAATGTCAACGCCCGAAGCAACTACCAGCAGCAGGAGACACGACGCACCCTTGATGACCTTACCTCGTGCGGTTTTTTTGAAGAATTTGCGTTGAGTTACGACCGCCTCCTCGCGAGGTCGCTTTTGGATCGTTATCTGAGGCATGAGTTGACTTTTCACAGATGAAGCGGAGCACAAGCATAGGGAGAAAGAGCACCTATTAGTAAGCGCGAGTGGCACTGCGGCACCTTTTTCGAGTCTCTCCTCGTTACTGCTCCTTTCTTAGCACTAGCCATTGTGATTTTGTCACATTCACACAGGTCTTATTTGGGGGAATTTTTCAAAAAACAGTACATGTTTACATTTAATTAATCAAACCTCTAAGTACTTCAGTAAATACAACATTTGTGGTCTTTGTAGTATCTTGATCTTGTGGGAAACAGCTTTGACGTTATGAGGATGAGTATGATGGGAAAGAGCTACATAAAGTTGTCCATGAGAAAAAACAGGAGTACATAAATCTAATCCACCATGTTGGACACTTTGTCCTTGAGATTTATTGATGGTCATTGCAAAAGCAAGACACACAGGAAACTGGTGGTGTCAAAGTGGGACAGGGAACTTGTCACATCCCGAAACTTTCCCTACCCATACGACACATTTCCAACCAGTTATGATCAATCCCAAACCCCAAACTCTGGACTTTACCTTAGAAGATTTTCACCTCAACCTTATATCCTGAATCCCGTATTTCCCATCCCAGACTTTCATACACCTATCTCGGCTATCTCTTGACATATGTTCCTTTCCTTTGACATCCCTTGACACTTACAGTTCCTATCAATAATTCCCTTCCCCCTGCTTCACAATTATTGTGCCATTATCCTGAGTTATCATTCCATCATTCTGATGCCATTCCAATTCACCCTTACTATACTCCAGAAACCCGAAGCCCCAACTTGTCCGATATACTTTAACAGTTTCATATCTTCCAGACTCTTCAGTATATAAACCTGCCTGTACTCTGTGATATTTCCCTAGTTCAAATATCAACTAAATCCTGTTCTATCCTCTGAAGTCTTTGCTTCACTCTGAAACCCCTCTCAGTCCTTAAGTTGAACTTAGGATTGTTTTCTGAACCTCTGCCTTGAAATTAAGGGACAGAACTCATACAGGGGTGCAGCACATAAGCTGAAGCCAAAGTTCCTTAACCCTCCGACCCCTTACACCTTTCCCCACCTTAGGACTTTCCGGGAATTCCGGGATTGAACCTGGACTTGACAGTATATTTGAACTCAAACCTCTAGAAGTTTGCTAACATCACTTCTTTACCAAATGTCCAGAACTATTCAGACTTGTGCTCAAACATGCAGTATGCAAAGCATTGACACAGCTCAGTTGGAGGCAGGACGAGAAGACACACTGCACTCCCTGATGACCTTGCGTTGAGGTCCCGACATTGCCAGACAGTTCTGAAGCTTCTCTAATCATATATCTGTAATCCTTTGATCAGGTATTAAGATTCATGCAACTTTTTAAATGAAAACTCACCATTCCAACATGAGTTTGATGTGTTGTCAAGTTTCCTTGAGGAAATTAACACTTTTCTCAAAAAGTCAAGGTAAGCACCATTCATCAGGAAAATGTGTTTTGCTATATAGAAGTAGCATTATCTCTATAGAACTATAATAGCATTTAGAGAGCTACATAGAGATGGAATTCTGAGGTTTCTTTGGGATTGGGAGTTGCTTGAGAACTCCATACAGGTGGTATCTAGGAACTTTTCAATGGGTGCAGGTGGTACAAGAACTGACATATTCTTTCACAAATGTCCAGAGCCCTGGCCATGTATATTCACGTCAGATGAGCTCTAAAGTCCAGTTTTGACCAAAATGTCTGGATAGGGGGTGGTTGTGCTTGTAGCAGAGTACATGGAGGTGGAGGCCATTCATGTCTGGGATGTAGATCCAGTTGACGAGGCAGAGGTAGCCCTCAGAGTCTACTGTCCAGCAGGAGTCAGATGTATTGGACATGTGTGTGGAGGTGATTTGGTTGGAGGGAAGTGTGGACAGGATGTCCTGATGGAGTTGCTCAACAGTGAACAGGATAAGGCAGGTGAGCAGAACAACAATGTTGGAATAGTTGAAGATGAAGTGGCAGTAGAAGTTGTTTGTGGTTATTTTGCACTCTGTGCACATTTTAGTCTTTCTATTGTCTATACAGTGCTGACATGGAATCCATTCACTTTTGAACTTATCCCATTGCATTCTACGCTTCAAACTATCCTAGGTACCAATTCACTTGGTTGTCTTAGCTCCATTCCATTGCTCTACACAAGTAGAGCATGTGTCAAGTCTGGGTTCTTTCCCAGAATTCCCGGATATTCCGGAGTTGCGGAGGGGGTGGGGTTTGCGGGAATTCCCGAGAGGTGTCGGAGGGGTAAGGAACTGTGGCTTCAGCTTATGTGCTGTGCCCCTGTACGAGTTCGGTTCCTTAATTTAAGGGCAGAGGGTCGGAGGTTGGTCCTAAGGTCAACTTAAGGACTTAGAGGATCGGAATGGAGGTGATCAGGAAGGAACAGGATTTAGTTGATATTTGAACTGAGGAAATATCAGAGAGTACACGCGGGTTTATATACTGAAGGGTCCAGAAGATATAAAAATGTTAAAGTACTATCAGACAAATCAGAGTTTTGGGTTTGCGGAGGAAGGGAAGGAATGAATCGGAATGGCATCAGAATGGTAGAATGATGACTGAAGGCAATGGCGCAATAATTGCAAAGCAAGGGGAAAGGGAATTATTGATAGGAACTGTAAATGTCAAGAAGTGTCAAAGGAGAGTGACATATGTCAAGCAATAACCGAGATAGGGATACGAAAGTCCGGGACGGGGATACAAAAGTCCGGGATGGGAATGCGGAAAGTCTGGGACGGGAAGTACGGGGTCCGGAATGTCCAATGAAAGAGAATTGTCTAAGGTAAAGTCCGAGGGCTGGGATTCGGGATTGGTCATAGGGGTTCAGAATTGGGCCAGGTTGGTTAGGGAAGTTTCGGGATGTGACAGTATCCCCCTCTTAGGCACGAACCCTTGAGTGCCTGGATAGGAGTCCGTGATAGGCAATAGAAGTATAGCGGAGTTCGAAAAGCGGGGATCGATCTGAGGTGCCTTGTGACCGTTGACTGCTTGTTGTTTAGTTCTACCACCTAACATGTCTACTCACTCACAATCCAACGACGAAATCACCCGTCTTCAGCAAGAGGAGGAAGAACGCGCGTGGGAGTCCGCCCGGAGAATCCAGGAGGCCAGGGAGAAAAAGGCCCGGCGAGAGGCGGAGAAACGTGAGGAGGCGAGGCGGAGGCTTGAGGAGGAGGCGCGGAAAAAGGCGGAGGAGGACGAGAGGAGGAGGAAAGCGGAGGCGGAGGTCGCGAGGGTCGCGGCTGAAAGGTTGCGGCAAGGGTCGCAAGAGTCGCAGAGGCGTGGGGCGAGCGGCTCCTTGAGGGGGTCCGAGGTGGGGCCTTTGCAGGTGAGTGCGGGAAGGCCTGGGGGTTGGCTCCCCAAGGCTAATACTCCCTGTGCAGCCTGCATGCGGGTGGGGGTACCATGTCTGGGCCCGAAAACCGGGAGATTGTGGACGTGTGTGAGGTACGCACAGGCGCACTCATCGTGCCAGGAGGTCGAAGCAGGGAAGCAGGTGGTCGTGGAAGTAGCGTTGCCGTGCAGGGGAAAGGACCAAAAGAGGCGGAGACAGAGGAGTCCGGAGGTCCGGGAGGAGGACGTAGGGGAGGATGAGGAGGGGGATGAGGGTGAGGAGGGAGGTGGGGAGGATGGAGATAGGGAGGTAGTGTAGTGTCTCTCATCGGCCTCCTTATGTATAATTAGTGTAGTTTTGTGTTTTAGCGAATCAAACACCATGTTTCCGCCCTCATCCGAGCGAATTAAGGGGTCCGGACTTTCTGGGGTATGTGGAGTGAAAGTCCGAGACGAGTTCCGATGCATGAGCGAGCTCGGTCGCGAGGATCCAAGACGTTTCTTCATCAGTCCCTTCGTAACCCGCCCACCTTACCAGGTACAGGAGTTGGCAATTCCTGCATTGGCGGTCGATTTTGGAGTCTAGGATTTCGGAGATTTCATATTCGGGTTCTCCGTCGACTTCGACTGGGGGAGGTGGGGGTTGGATTCGATTCGGGATGGTGTTTGGAGTTGCGGGTTCTAATTGGGAGATGTGGAAAACGGGATGGACAGCACGCATGGAGTCCGGGAGTCAGAGGGTGAAGGACAGGGGTCCGGCTTGGGTGATGATGGGATAGGGGCCGAGGTTCTTTTCCGAGAGTTTCTTGGAAGGGCGAGTGGAATGGAAATACTTTGCCTTGACAAACGCTTGGTCTCCGATCCGGAAGTCCAGTGCCAGAAGTCGTCGGGAATCCGCGGGTCCTTGGTAGCATTGCTGGGCGCGAGCCATCTCCATGCGTAGGAATTCGTGGAGTTCCTGTAGGTCGACTGCATATTCACGGGCACGGGATGAGGTCAGGTCCCTTTCGGGATAGACCGTGACGTTAGGGTGATAGCCTTTATTAGCAAAGAATGGGGATACTCCTGTGGTAGTGCTAGGGGCATTATTGTAGGCGAATTCCGCGAGGGGTAGGAGTTCCAACCAATTGTCCTGTTGGTAGTTGCAGTAGATTCGGAGATATTGCTCAAGGGTCTGATTTGCCCGTTCTGTTTGCCCGTCGCCTTTGGGATGGTATCCCGAAGTGAAGTGAAGTCGGATGTCGAGGGCTTTCCCGAGGGAACGGAAGAAGTGGGAGACAAACTCGGAACCCCGGTCGGAGGTGATATGGGAGGGAACTCCGTGCTTGGAAAACACGTGGAGCAGGAATAATCTCGCGAGGCTTGGAGAGTCGATAGTGTCATGAGTGGGAATGAATATGGATTGTTTGGAAAGGTGGTCGATGACTACGAGGATTGCGGTGTACCTGCCAGAGGGTGGGAGTTGTTCGATGAAGTCCATGGAAATGGAGTTCCAGGGCTTTTTGGGGATTGGGAGTTGCTTGAGCATTCCATAGGGGCGGTGTCTTGGAGTTTTAGCGCGGGCGCAGGGAGTGCAGGAACTGACATAGTCCTTGACCAAGGTGTGGAGGCCTGGCCAGGTGTATTCCCAGCGGACAAGCTCTAATGTCCTGTTTTGCCCGAAATGTCCAGATAGGGGGTGGTTGTGCCTGTACCGGAGAATGTGAAGATGGAGGTCCTTAGCTTCCGGGACAAAGATGCGATTGTCGAGGGTCAGGAAACCTTCGGGGTTGATAGCCCACTGGGAGTCTGACGAGTCCAGAAGATGGAGGGAAGCTATGGGGTCGGAGGACAGGGAATCTAGGATGTCCTTGTGAATGTCTTCGATGTCCAGTAGGGACGAGGCCCGGAGGACCGGGGCAAGTAGGATAGTGGCTCGTAGGGATGAGGCAAGCTGTTCTTGGGTGAACACCGGTCGGAGGTTATGGGGATTGACGCGAGCATAGTCCTTATCCCCATCTTTGGGGTAGATGTCCCAGCGTCTAGTGAGGGAGTCGGGTTTAGCTCCCAAGTATCCGGGGCAGAAGCAGATGACGAGGTTGAACTGGGATAAGAATTCCAACCAGCGGGCCTGCCGGCGGGTCAGGACTTTGGAGGTGGAAAAATATTCCAGATTTTTGTGGTTGGTAACGACGTCGATAGGGGTGCCGGAACCTTCAAGGTAATGACGCCAATGCCGGAAGGCCTCATGGATAGCGAGGAGCTCCTTATCATGAGTGTTGTAGTTGAGTTCCAGGGCTGTCAAGGTGTGGGAGTAGAACGTGACGGGACGGAATTCCTCGTCCGGACACCGAATCGAGAGGATTCCCGCAATAGCATAGTCCAAAGCATTGGTCTCGACCGTGATAGGGCAGTCCGGAATCCAGTGAGTAAGGATAGGGGCTCGGGTGAAAGCGTCCTTGAGTTGGGTGAAGGCGGAGCGGCAGGAGTCATCGAAATTCCAAGGGGTGTTTTTCCGAGTGAGTCGAGTGAGTGGAACAACAATATCGGAGTAGTTGAAGATGAAACAACGATAGAAGTTGGCGAACCCGAGGAAGGACTGGATGTCCTTGACCTTCCGGGGTTCAGGCCAATCTCAGACTGCCTGGACTTTCTCTGGGGACATGGTAAGCCCCTGGGGAGAGAGACAATAGCCCAGGTATTTGACGGAGTCCGAGTGCCACTCACACTTTTCCGGTTTGGCATAGAGTCCGTGTTTCCGGAGACGCCGGAGGACTTCCTGGACATGTTCTTTGTGAGAAGTCATGTCGTTGGAATAGATGAGGATGTTGTCAAGGTAAACCATGACACAGACGTCTAGAAGGTCTGCGAAGATGCTATTGACAAACCGCTGGAAAGCTGCCGGGGCATTGGTGAGCCCGAAAGGCATCACTAGCCACTCATACGAGCCATAGCGAGTCCGGAAGGCGGTTTTCCACTCGTCTCTGGGGGCGACGCGGACAAGGTGGTATGCATGACGGAGGTCGATCTTCGTATATACCTTGGCGCAGCTAGGGGAATCAAGAAGGTCGGAGATCAGGGGCAGTGGATAGCGGTCTTTCTTCGTGATTTTGTTGAGACCTCGGAAATCGACACAGAGGCGGAGGGATCCGTCCTTCTTACGGACAAAGAGGACGGAGCACCATGGGCGGAATTAGACTGGCGGATGAAGCCGTAGTTGAGGTGTTCATCTATGAAATCCTGGAGGGACTCGAGTTCTGTAGCGGAAACCGGGTAAACAGTCCCGAGAGGGGGGGAAGCACCCTCCTCTAATTCAATCTTGAGATCGAATTCCCTGTGGGGCAGAAGGGTGTCAGCCTTGCGCTTACTGAAGACATTGGGGAAATTGTGATAGTCCGGACGGACGGAGGAAAGGTCAACTTCTTCTGGGCTTTTGGAAATCCCGGAGTTCAGGGATATGGAACAGAGTTTGGAGTCCTGGGGACGGAGGTGAATGCTGAACTGCTCGGAGCCATCGAGTTTGCACGCACGCACACAGGTGGCAGCAGTGACAAATAAGATGCGAGGGGCTTCGTGAGGCGGCTTGTTGGGAGTGTCAGAGTGAGATAGGGGACTGGGGTCCGGAATCTCCGGAGGTGACGTCGGGGGCGTTGGCAGGTCTTGAGCCGGCGTTCGGAAAGTGATACTGCCCAGTACCCAGTCAATCAACAGATTGTAGCAGGTGAGCCAGTTGTGTCCTAGAACAAGGGAACAAGAGGAATCCAATGGAGTAACATGATATGTATCGAAGGTGACAAAGCCAGAAGGGAAACGAACAGAAAGGTCAACAGCACGGGTAATAGTAGAATTGGAAGTACCATCAAAGAGTTTCAAAGAAATAGGAGGGACGGAGTATGTCGGAAAATGATGCTTGTCAACGAAGGTAGTATCAATGAAAGAGTCAGTAGAACCACAGTCTAACAAAGCGGGGAAGGCAGAAAATTTGGAAAATTTGGAAAGGGAAACAAGAGGCATAAGGGCCTTGGGATCATAAAGAGCAGACACGTTGAGACAGGTCTCCGTAAGTGCATGGTGGGATTCAACGCAGCCTCCTTCCCGTGCGGAGTCCGGAAGGCTGCGCCCTAATTTTTTGCCTCAGGGGTGGAGGCCTCCGGTTTGGCTTCCGGAGCAGAGGAGGTTGTTGCTGCGTGGGCCTTGGACGCACGGGAAGTGGACTTCTGGCAGTCCTTAGCTACATGTCCGGCGGCTCTGCAGAACATGCACAGCTTGAGGTCAAAGCGGTGTTTATGTTCCTCAGAGGTGAGGCGTCCGTCCTTCCCGAGTTTACTGGAGAGGTTGGATGCAGGTTTAGGGGTGGAGGACTTTGCCAACAAGGACGTGGAAGTGTTGGACGCAGTGGCGGGTTTCGGAGATGGGGTGTTCGGAGTACTTTTGGAAGTGGAGGACTGGTTTCCGGAGGGTCGAACTTGGCAAGCGACCTCGGATTTGCGTTCCCAGTATCTTCCATCAATAGTCTGGGAGAGAGTCCGGAGCTCTCCTAGGGAACGTGGTTTTCTGATGCGGGATAGCTCGTCTTTGATGCGGTCCGGAAGTCCGTTGTAGAAGTGGTGTCGGAGGGCTCCTTCACCATAGCCCCGGACCTGGGAGGCTAGGCGATTGAATTCTACCACGTATTTGTTGATATGCTGGGAGTCTTTCATGGATAGGTGGTCGAGTTGGTGCTCGGCATCACCGACGGGGTCATGGGGGCCGAAGTTGGTCTGGAGCTCGAGGACAAATTCCCGATAGTTGTCCGTCCAGTCTGGACAAAAGTCCGGATCGTCCATCTGGAGGAAGTCAGGCTCAAGCCATTCGAGGGCCATACCTTTTAGGTAAGACTGAGCGAAGGTGACTTTTGCACAGTCAGTCCGGAAAGCACGGGGGCAATCCTGGAAGTTCAGCTCGCATTGGACCAAGAAGGCCCGCAGCTTGCGAGGGTTGGTCCCGTTGAAGGTGTCGGGTTCCCGCACCTTCGTACATGGAGATGAGGAGTTTTTGGATTCGCAGTCACGGCGCGATAACTCAGCGAGGCCGCGGACTGCGTTTGCAAGCGCCATGATAGGGTTAGGTGGGATTGCATTATCGGTGTTGTCGTCGAAGGGGTTGTCGTCATTGGAGGGTTCAGGGTCGTTGCCGCCGCCATTCCCGTCGTCAGAGGGGTCTGGGGCACCCCCAGAGGGGTGACGACCTGCGGGAGTAGGGGTGGAGATGATTTGAGATGGAGGTCTGGCCTGAGAGGCGGAGTTTGATGAACGACGAGCGGAGAAGCTTCGGAATTGTTCGGCAACATTGGGGCCTCGACGCGAGGTCATCAGGGAGTGCAGGGCGTCTCCCGGGCTGCCTCCGACTGAGCTGCGTCGATGCTTTGCATACTGCATGTTTGGGAACGAGTCTGGATAGTTCTAGATATGTGGATAAGATATGATGTTAGCGAACTCGTAGAGGTTTGAGTTCAAATATACTGTCAAGTCCGGGTTCTTTCCCGGAATTCCCAGATATTCCAGAGTTGCGGAGGGGGCGGGGTTTGCGGGAATTCCTGAGAGGTGTCGGAGGGGTAAGGAACTGCGGCTTCAGCTTATGTGCTGCGCCCCTGTATGAGTTCGGTTCCTTAATTTAAGGGCGGAGGGTCGGAGGTTGGTCCTAAGGTCAACTTAAGGACTTAG
>MU127461.1:116275-127642 GCA_014904945.1 Gyrodon lividus
GGAATGTCCGATGAAAGAGAATTGTCTAAGGTAAAGTCCGAGGGCCGGGATTCGGGATTTGGTCATAGGGGTTCGGAATGGGGCCGGGTTGGTTAGGGAAGTTTCGGGATGTGACAGCATGGACTTGTACACTTTACTATAGTGTTTACCTGATATGTTTATCTTTGTTTACACTAGGTCACACTTAGCCCTCAGAGTCCACTGTACTGAGTCTTTGGTTATTCACTGTGGACTCCAGTCCCAAGCTTATTCAGCTCCTTGAGTTGACCCAACCAGTGCATTAGCACTTTCCCAAGCTTCTGGCTTAAACAGGTTATGAGCCCCAGCATCTAGCCTCTCATTGCAACATATCCACTTGTTTTCACACTTCCTAAGCACTACCAATCGATTCAGCAGCTTTGAAAACCCCTTATCTACAAAGATGCAGCATTTTTCATCAAGTCCTTGACTCTATATCCAAGCCCCTTATGTCTGGCCCCTGTAGTCAAAATTCGATTTTTCGACAACATCCACTGCTCCAATCATTTCAAAACTCTCACCATCATCTTCTCTGACCTTGAAAACCCCTAAGGCTAGTGAGAAGTGGGATTGAGCAATCAGAACACTGTCAGCAGCATTGGAGAACATCTGGGCCTCATACCACACGCCATTTGGTCGAGCCAATCACTCCCAACATTGCCATCTTCCTGAAGTACCACTTTTCCCTATATTGCCCCTTATCCTGCTGCCAAACCTCTCTTGTACCCCTACCAGGCCACCTTCCCTGAGGTCCCATCTACCATCCTATTGCATTTTCAAATGTCCTGTTGCTCTCCTCGTGGCTCCACATGTTTAAGCCAGAACCTTGGGAAAGGGCTAATGCACTATTTGGATTAACTCAAGGAGCTGAAATAAGCCTGGGACTGGAGTCCACAGTGAGTAACCAAAGACTCAGTATAGTGGACTCTGAGGGCTAAGTGTGACCTAGTGTGAACAAAGATAAACATATTAGGTAAACACTATACAAGTCCATTCTCTACTAGTGTAGAGCAATGGAATGAAGCTAAGACAACCAAGTGAGTTGGTACCTAGCATAGTTTGAAGTGTAGAATGAAATGAGATTGGTTAGAAAGTGAATGGAGCACATATCAGCACTGTGTAGACAATAGAAAAACTAAAATGACTGTACCCAACTGTCCCCTGACAGTCTCTTGGCCTCTGGAACCTGAAATCTCTTCCGCTTCTCTCTGTCACATCCCGAAACTTTCCCAACCCATCTGGCCCAATTCTGACCCCCTATGATCAAATCCCAAATCCCAAGCCTTGGACTTTACCTTAGAAGATTTCTCTTTCATTGGACATTCCGAACCCCGTACTTCCCGTCCTGGACTTTTGCATTCCCATCCCGGACTTTTGTATTCCTATCTTGGCTATCTCTTGACATATGTCACTTTCCTTTGACACTTCTTGACATCTACAGTTCCTATCAATAATTCCCTTCCCCCTTGCTTTGCAATTATTGCACCATTGCCTTCAGTCATTATTCCATTCCGATTCATTCCTTACTTTCTTCTGGAAACCCGAAACTCCAATTCATCCAACATACTTTAACATCTTTATATCTTCTGGACTCTTCAGTATATAAACCTGCTTGTACTCTCTGATATTTCCTTAGTTCAAATATCAACTAAATCCCGTTCTCTCCTGATCTGCTTCACTCTGAACCCCCTCAGTCCCTAAGTTGACCTTAGGATTGATCTCCAACCCTCTGCTCTGAAATCAAGGAACAGAACTCATACAGGGGCGCAGCACATAAGCTGAAGCCAAAGTTCCTTACACCTCCAACCCCCCTCAGGGATTCCCGACCAACCCCGCCATTCCATGCACTCTGGACTATCCGGGAATTCCAGGATTGAACCCGGACTTGACACTCTCTCAGCATTGGACCAGAAACTGTTTCACCCCTCTGCTCTATCCCTCACCCAAAGCATGAGTGCACATTCAACATCCAGCCTGGAAACAACTTGAGGCCACTTTAATGACAAGGCAATGGGATTTTCACTTGCATGAGCTTCCATTTTGGAATGTTCCTGAAGTTTACGAGATAATGTTGATTGAGTGAAGATTAGCACACCCTCTTGGCATGTCTGGAAGTGCTTCACAATGTTGGTTTGTGAAGTGTTTGGGTGGGCGTCAATGTAAGCATAGACTAAGGGCCTGCATGAATCTCCTGCTTGCAGCAAGCATGCCTGCCAAAATTAAGGTGGACACTTGATTATCAATATTTGTAAGCATTCGGCAGCAATGCTTGGGCAAGCATTGGAAAGTGGCATGCTTGGAATGGACGCTTGAATTTTATGGGCTGTCATGCGCTCTTGAATTACTTCGCCAATTTTTTGTTCAACTTGAATATACCACACACCCAATCACCATTGATTTCTCTCCACAATGTCCTCTAACTCTGAGTCTCCACCCAAAGCCAGTCCTGCAACCACTAGTAACGAAGGCACAAAAGGTCTGAAAGCCATCTGGACCCACAAGGACAATGAAACATTGGTTGCCGTACTGCGCATTCAAAAAGATGCCAGCAACCAAGCCAGAAATGGCTGGCAGCCTTCTGTATGGACAGTGGCAGTGGCAAAGCTTCTTGTGGAAGGTAGCAAAAAGGGTGGTGAGAAGACTTCGACCAAATGCAGTGACCACTGGACAAATGTATGCTTGATATCAATAGCTATAATGTCCTCACTAATGGTGCTAAATATTAATTGTAGCTCAAAGGCCAGTTTGTTGCCATACAAAATTTACATGGCTTCAGTGGTTTCGGATGGGACAACGGCACAAAAATAGTGACAGCCCATGATGACATCTGGAAAAAATTAAAAGAGGTGATGTCCTGCAGCTGCAGATGCCACCCTGGCTCCTGATGATGAAGATCCCCCAGTTGCCACATATCATCCCTCCCTCAATGGGATTTCACCTTCTGATGATGACAATGGAGATGAGGGGGATGACAAAGCAACCAGGGTAAGTACTGTGGCAATATCATGTAATTTTTCTAATTATTATGCCAGGTGCCAATGCTGAGCCTTTGCCGTGTCTGTGCACGCACCAAGTCCCCCTTTGCTACCATGGCTACTACCCAGACACCTGGACTGAAGGGGACTCAGGGTGTATGCAAGCAGACAAGTGCTCAGGCTGTGAGCAAGGTTGCACAAGCAATCTGCTTAATGGACGAGTCCTCTGGTGGGGGACCCACTACGCCACAGCATCTCAAAGCTGCTATCCACCAGATGGAAGAGGATGGGAATCTTTCAGACGAGGACATCATCTGAGCTGCCCGCCTCTTCCGGAATGACATTGGGATTGCTGACACTTATCTAGGCCTTTCAACAAAGAGGCGTTGTACTGGTCTCATCATGAGTGAGATTGAGGAGGCAGGTTGGACGAATTTTGAATATGATCATAATGAGTAGCTCTCCTCCTTACTGCCACACATTATCTCCAACTGATTGACACTCATTACCCTTTTCTGCTAATAATTACTCTTTGCTTATTACATACTAGCATTTCTACTTGAAAGAATTATATATGTAGAAATTGTTAGGAGGTTACACTCAAGCTGCCAACACCTCTTGATAACTGGCCCACATTGCCTCCACAATCTGATCCCTTTTAGCTGCTGCTGTTTCAGCCTCCGCTGAACCAATGTTCAATCCATAATGAGCAGGGACTGCCTGCTCATAGTCCTGCTCCATGTCTCCTCCAAGTGGGGTGAAGGTATCTTGAATGCTGAATTTGGTCTGCTGATGGACAATGGATATGGATAAAGTTGTGGAGTATTGCAAGTGCTGGGACCAATTTGGCTTGAGTTGCAACAGAGTATTCTGGACATGCAATCATGAGACGGAAGCGATGCTTGATGACTCCAAAAATCCACTCAATGACATTTCATGCTTGAGCATGGCAAAGATTGAACAACTCCTTTGCATTTTGTGGCCTAACGCAATGATGAGTACTAATGTGAAATAACCAACAGAAATTATTACCATTGCTGTGAAGAGGCCCACTCCTTGAGGTGATACCTTGTGGCATAATATGGGACCAATAGAGCAGCACATGAAGGAAAGCCAGCATCTGCCAGCCAATACCTGCCATCTGGAATCTCCAAATCCTGTGCACATGCATACTCCCAGACCCCACCATCATTTGCACTGCCCTCCCAGCCACTCAGAACATACACAAACTGCATTGTCCAGTCACAAGCAGCCAGTACATTCTGAGAGATGACACCTTTGCGGTTGCGATAACAGGAAGTTGCATCATTGGGAATGAATGCAGAGATATGACAGCCATCAATGGCTCCCTGACAATCCTTGAAAAAGGGAAAGAGCTTTGGTTTGACTTTGATCCAATCTGGTGTTTTGTCACTTGGTAATTTGACATAAGTCTGATACATTGGGGACTCTACAAGGATGTTGAGGATCCAATGAGTGCATCTAATAATTAACAATTAATTAATTACAGATGAACCACTGATGATATCACTTACTTGGAGATTGTATCAGCACCGCGTTGGAAATGCTCTTGAAGGTGCCTTGTAGAAAGGCCAGTCCATGCTAGATACAAAAAAATGGCAAGCTGCTCATCAGCACTGACATACTTTGAATCTGAGAGCCTGCCAATCAGCTTCATCTCGCATAGTAGTTTCCAGAATGTTGCTTTATTTATCCCCATAGATTGATGGAATCATCCAGGATGACCTGCAAGTAGCTCATCAAGCCAGAGGTGGCCAGTGAGAATTAAGGTGTGCATTGGGCGGTGGACTGCAGAGGACAGGACATGTGTGGCAACAGCACCAGCAGCAACAGTCAGTAGTTTGTGCATAGTATGTTGTTGTCTCCTCTTGGTGATGGATTTAGCCTGCAAACGGGCTTTGATAATGGGAGGTTTATGAGTGGTCATGATGTGCAATGTATCAGAAAGGCTCAGTGAATAACTGTGTTTGTTACTATCTGATGTGACTAATGTGTTACTTTGTGTGACTACTGCGTGACGTGCAAGACTGCAAGCAGCAAGCGCTTGCCTGGAGCGTTGGAGTGCGTGACCAGGCGTACGCTTGCCACAAGCGGGGGATCCATGCAGGCCCTAAGAGCCAGTCAGCAAGTGTGAGATTCTGGTGTGATGTCTGCTGCAGTGGCTTTGCGGAGGTTGCTGGTGCATCTTCAGTGCACTTCTGCCATTTTACTGGTGGGCAATTGGTGGGTTTATCACGGGGCTTCCGTTTTGCATCAAGCATAGTGATGTTGATGCTTGGCAAATCCAAATCTTCTCACTGGTGTGAAAATTTCAAGTCATGCACCCGCTGGAGTGATTCACTTAGTCTCACCAGCCCTTTGGGCTCCATCATAATGCATATCTAGTTGCCGAGACCTACATGCATAAATTTACTTCTTTTGGCTTGCCCCAACTCGGGACCCTATGCAAACCGATGCAAAACTATGGGAATGCATTACGAGGTTATGCATTATGAGCATATCAACTGTACCTCCTTCATCTAGACCAATTTTAGCTCCACTCCTCCTGTGAAGATGCATCCTTATCTCCTGCCAGTGCAGTCGTGTGAGCCCGGAATACCCTTGCATATACTATCTTCTTGGCCACTTGTGCCAGCTGACTTCTTGCCATACACACCCTTGTACTCGATGGCCGATAACTTGGGAAAATGTTTTCCTGAAGGGAGTACTTGAAGGCGACCCTCATCGAGACTGAGTTCTGCGGCACTCTGCTAGGACCTGTCTCAGCCTCCCTAAGATGGGTCCGATTTTGCGCTTACTAGCTGGGATCAACACAGGCCTCCTCTTGAACCAGTCAATCATTGTATCGGCCTCACTTGCAACCCCCTTACCGGACCTTTATGAGGCGTCTTTAACAGAGCTCCAAGCTGGACTTACGTCTGGCCAGTTTACGAGTGTAGATCTGATCAAGGTACGTCTCGCCAAGACTGGTCAATATTCCTATTTCCTCTTCTTGCTCTTTTTGTTGCGGCGATAAGCGATAGAGACGTTGTTCTGGTATTGCATGTTGATAGAGATATCGATCAATTTCGTTATACCCAAACAGGCTTACTTTTCCCGAATTGAGGAAGTCAATCTCCAAGGTCCCGAGCTTCGCGCTGTGATCGAAACGAATCCGTCTGCGCTTGAAGAGGCTGCCGCCTTGGACTATGAGCGCCTACTCTACGGCCCTCGGAGTACGCTGCATGGTGTTCCGATTCTCGTAAAGGATAACATTGCAACTGTTGCTTTCGAGGGCATGTCGTGAATAAACGCTCGCATCGATGAGACGAGTCTGATTATCTTCGATATAGGCATGAACACGACTGCTGGGAGTTACAGTCTCTTGAAGTCCATAGTCCCAGAAGATGCGGGCGTCGTCAAAAGACTGCGTAAAGCAGGAGCTATCATTATCGGTGGGTTCCTTCTCACAATATGTATGTTGTCGACGTTTGTGACTTGCGGTGACGGTGTTTAGGGAAATCCAATCTCTCTGAATGGGCTCACTTTAGGGGAAACCTTGCGTCAGGATGGTCAGGACGCGGCGGACAATGTACGGGCGCTTACTATCCAAACGCTGATCCTTGCGGGTCTTCATCCGGTTCGGCTGTTGCCTCCTCCATTGGGTTGGCCGCTGTGTCTCTCGGGTGGGTCCATGCATTCTCCCCATCTCTCACACACATTTCACATTTCATTTTACTGCAGGACGGAGACTGATGGAAGCATTACATGCCCTGCTAACCAAAACAACATCGTTGGAATTAAACCGACTGTGGGACTCACTTCTCGTGCTGGGGGCAAGCCTTACTATCTACTTCCGTACAGACGTAGGCTTACCTATGTCTCAGTCATTCCCATTTCGGAGCATCAAGACACAGTCGGTCCTTTGGCTCGTTCCATGAGTGATGCAGCTATCGTGCTCTCCATCATCGCCGGCCCAGACCCGAACGACAACTTTACCCTCGCCCAGCCTACCCCGGTTCTCGACTACACAATGGCGCTTAGCAATTCATCCCTCGTTGGCAAACGAATCGGAGTACCACGCGCTATGTTTTTGAACGACACGATGACGGGGAACGATCCATACGTCAACATCGTGTTCGAGCAGGCGCTAGAGACGCTCAAGGCACTTGGTGCTACAATTGTCGACCCTGCTGATCTGCCCTCCGCATATGAGATATATAACTCGAATAACGAGACTTTTGTTCTGGAAGTTGACTTCAAAGTTTGTCGTAGAGCTCAGCGATGAGGTTCTCTTTGCCTGATCGTGGCTCTGCATGATAGGTGCAACTCGATGCTTGGTTCGACAGCTTGGTTGCAAACCCCTCTGGTGTCAGGTCCTTGGCGGATCTCATCATTTTTGATGACAACAACCCGTTTCTGGAGGAGCCCACCAACTACACAGACCAATCGATGTAAGCTATCGCTTGATCTGTGGTGTATTTTATCAGTGACCAACCGTAACCGATAGCTTGATCGAATCAGGGGCTACAACTGGCTTCAATGCATCCTATTATCAATCTTTGGCATTTGACAAAGAACTCGGTGCCATGCGGGGAATCGACGCTGCATTGGAGACGTACACTCTCGACGGTCTGGTGCTCCCAGCCCCTGGATATACTACTGTACCAGCTGGTAAGCATCACAAAGAGCACCCTGGAGGGAGCGATTACGATTAATAATGTATATCCATCCAGCCATTGCTGGGTACCCTATCGTAACTGGTACGTTTAAAGACTAGTGATAGAACACCGCATCGACCTCTGCGTTTCTAGTTCCTCTAGGCTTCTACCCCGACAACGTCACCATCGCTAGTGCTGGGCCCAACACCGTCTACCCCGCCCCTGGAATCCCCATTGGTCTCTCCTTCCTCGGCACAGCATGGAGTGAATACGAACTCGTGGGCTTTGCATATGCCTATGAACAGAAGACGCAGACCAGGTTACAAAGGAAAGCTTATACTGCTGCGATCCCTACTACACAATTGGCGGATGTGATGAGCTAGTAGAGAGTATGTATGTCAGACTTTGGCATTTGTTCACGTAACATATCGGCGAGTCCCAGTGCTCAGCTGTGGAAAGTTGGCTTGCCCTGAAGCTGCAGTCTTATCCCAAAAAGAAGACGAAATAATGGGGTCAAGAAGCTATCCTCGAGGGGCACCATAAATCATTGCCTCCAACTGAATAGATCTTCAGGCTTTTTTGCATACATTGAAACCTCCACAACTCGTTACTCAACGAGTCCTTTGCCCACCAAACAAACACGTTCGACTGCTCCAACACCACCGAGCTTTCCAACACCTAATGTATCACACCTTAGACGTCGTATGTCACTTCGGAGGTGGGAATTACAGATGTGAGAGCGGTACAGTCCAGTAAGGAAGGGTCAACGAGGTTCTACATTGACGAAGGGATTTGGCGCTTGCACTACCAAAGGCTCAAAATTGCCCATGGTGCATGTCCGAACTTCCAAGGCGGCAATAATTCATGCACATGTTTGAGTTGTGATGGAAGGGAATCTGTGCCTCAGGGGCTAATTTCAATAAGAGCGTGTTATACGGAGCTATGAAACGCGGGGAAGCAATTGTCCTCGTGTAATGCGAGAATCAAAGATGAGTGATCAGATCGATCAGGCGTGGAACCAGAGTGACACCATGGTTACATCCGCCGCTGCCCACCACTTTCCAATACGAAGTCGACCATAAACTGTTAGCAGGCGTGAGCCGTGGACGGCTTTGAGCGCGCTATCTTCTGCGGCTCGCCTTCCACACCTTTCGAGTCCATGATAACAAGTGTCAGCGCCCTGGAATCCAGCCTCTGCGCGACATCGGGGGAACTTCGCATCAAGCATGATAAAGGAACAGACAAAAATGGAACGGAAAGTTAACATCCAAGCCTTCCCATGGTCCAGACAATACTGGAATACCAAATAGACTGTAGAGTGAAGAGGTGATGACTGTATTGCCAGACAGAATCCAGTCACTAAGACACAGACATGAGAGAAGTGCTCAGTCGACAGGAATCGGGGAAGTAACGAAGATGAATACGCATCCGCATTCCAAAGGATGATGGACAGGACTGCCTCAATACAATATTCTGCTACAACTTCGCCGCCTTCCCACCGGCCGTTTGCGCCATTAATTTCAGTAGGCCAGCTCTCATCCTATCGCTCATCGCAGCACTTTTTCGCGAAGCACTTTCGACGAACACATGTGTGTACCCGCCAACAGCTGCTGGAGCATCCGACGTTAGGGACACTAGGTTAACTAGTACTTCTGAGCTTTTATCAGACGTGTGAGCCTTGAACACCCCCACTTCATAGGTGACCGAGCTCTTGCCAAGCTGAGTTACCCTCAAACCCAGGTCGAGGAGGTCTGGGAAGGAGATAGCGGAAAAGAACTGGCGGAACGGCTGAGGTCGGCATGCAATTATGAGAATTCAACCATACCTCGCAGAACGACGAAACTACCAGCCCGATTTGTTCCGACTTTGTAGGATCCAGTGCACAGTGCTCGATGAGGTAGGTATTAACGACGGCATCGAATAGATGGTAGTAAACTGCATTGTTGACATGCGCGTACTGGTCGTTGTCACTCCTTCAGAGTGGTTTGGTCAGAAGTGAGGCGTAATTCATGGTTTCAGCCAAAACAAGAGAAAGAGAGGAAACATGGCGAACCAACGTGTGCGGTAAGAAAGAAAGAACGGGTAGTCAGAACGCCGCCGTTGCTTGTTGTTGGTGCCCGAACACGACATGAGTGCTAACGTTTGGGAAGACTGGAGATGTGCAACTTGGTGCTTAAGAGCCTTTCTGAAACATATAAATGATCTATGTGATCAGAAGACGCCCACAGTGCAGCCTGCCAGCGAGTCCGGTATTAGGTGCCGTTTGGACAGCGAAAGTTGGTTGAATTCATGAGTTTGTGGAACAAAATGTCATGAGATGTCACATGACCGTACCTCGGGGTTCCCCGTGATATCGCGTAGATAGATTGATAGTGATATCAATAGCAAGTCGACTATAACATGGACTCGGACCTCGAAGGGCAACTCCATTCCAAACGACGGCAAGAACGCTTCGTCGTCATGCTTATGATGATATGCCTACAAGCTTCTCTTCAGGAACTCTGCTCCCCAAATTCCCTATCATACTTCTATTCTATCTGGTGAAGCATGGGTGTATGAGCTCATCCTTGGACATCCTGACAGGATCAGGCACAATATAGGTGTCAGCCTTGATGTATTTGAAGCTTTCTTCGTGTCCTTCATGGTGGCGGATTCATGCAATCATGCAATGGTGTGTCAGTACAAGAACAACTAGGTATATTTTTGTATACTTGTGTAACTGGATTGACATCCTGCCATGTTGGAGAAAGATTCCAATGTTCCCTGACACCATTACAAAGTATGGGAGACCTTTGTGTTGGCTTCTGTGGCAGTTCTCAAAAAATTATAGATATTTCGAGTCTATGCTAGTTTTCTTTCCATTGGATCCATTCTACACCTCACAAATCAAGTTTCCAATGGCCACAACTCCAGTAGCAGACATCATCCTCAATGATCCTCAATTCTGATTCTTCTATCAATGCATTGGTGTGGTAGATGGCACCCATATCCATGCTTTCGTTCCTGTGGAAGAGCATTCCTACATGTGCAATTGGAAGGGTTTTCTGTCACAAAATTGCCTCTTCATATGTGACTTCAGTTTTTCATTTATATATTCACTCTGTGGATGGGATGGCTCAATTGCAGATGCTGATTTTGGCACCTGTGATGCCCTCCTTGTCCCATATCACAGTGTCTGTTACCATTTAAAAGAGTGGTGGCAGGCTAATTTAAAGTATTTTCATTGTTTTCATTGATGCCAAGTTAATAATTTATGCAGGCCACAGAACAAAGAAGAGTTGTTCAACAAACTGTCACTCCCATGCCACAAAAGTCAACTCCACTTCTCTGTGGACCAACTCTGGACCAAGTCTGCCTTCCTGTCACATCCCGAAACTTCCCTAACCCATCCAGCCCAATTCCGAACCCCTATGATCAAATCCTGAATCCCGGGCCTTGGATTTTACCTTGGAAGATTTCTCTTTCATCGGACATTCCGAACCCTGTACTTCCTGTCCCAGACTTTCACATTCCCGTCCTGGACTTCCGTATTCCCATCCTGGACTTTTGTATTCCTATCTCAGCTATTTCTTGACATATGTCACTTTCCTTTGACACTTCTTGACAAGTACAGTTACCATTGATAATTCCCTTTCCCCTTGCCTCACAATTATTGCGCCATTGCCTTCAGTCATTATTCTCCCATTCTGACGCCATTCTGATTCATTCCTTCC
>MU127461.1:134090-159457 GCA_014904945.1 Gyrodon lividus
AAGTTCCTTACAACTCCAACCCCCCTCAGGGATTCCTGCCAAACTCCGCCTTCCATGCACTCCAGACTATCCAGGAATTCCGGGAACAAACCCAGACTTGACAACCTCCCATTCTGACTCCCTTTGACACTTCCTGACACTTCTGACTCACATTCCGCATGACTCCAGTACTCTGGTGTCACCCATGTTTACTTGTCCCCATAGTATATAAACCCCTTTTGTATCTGGTATTCTGGCAGTTTGAATATCAATTTTGATCACTCTCTTGATCTGTCTGACTAAGTCTTGGTTGACCACTTGAAGCTAGTCTTCTTGCTGTCACTCTGACCCTCTGACCCTCCCTCCTACCTTCATCTTGACTCTGCTCTGCCACTACTCTGCTCTGCCGCTACTCTGCTAAATACCAGACTGAACTTGGGCAAGGGTGCAACACAAACACATAAGTTGAAGCCAAAGTCTGCTCCGCTTCCCTGACAACTCTGGACAGCCCAGAGGAGATGGTATCTTAATAGTATATTCGAACTCACACTTGCTCAAGTTTGCTAACTCCCACTTCATGAATAAAGTCCAAACTCATTCTCAGACACTTCAACAAAACCCCTCTATCACTCCCACATTACCACAACTCGGCTCCTTCATGAGGAGTCACAGAGGACCCAACATGGTCAGCCAGTTCCGTAACTTCTCTTCCCATCGTGCTGAGGTGTCTGCCTTTGGCTCTCTCCCTCATATCAACACACAAACTCCACCCCAGTGCAACAGTGCATCTGCTATGCTGGACCGTGACCCACCCGGAGATGATGAACCCAGAGATGACAACCCTGGAAGTGATGACAGGAACCCATGATGGCACTTGCTGGTGCTATCCATGGCCTCACCAACATTGATAATACAGTGAACTTCAGAAATGGAACACTAACTCCACATTTCCAGAATGTTGGAGTTCCTACCTCCACATGCCCAGAAAGCCAGAGTCCCTACCTCCACTTTGCTGCCAAGCAGAACCACTTGGAATTGATCCAGAACTTGTGCAGACTCTTATCACATTCCATCCTCCTTTGCTTGTCATCATTCCTGAGCCTCCAGGGATGCTCTATCACTTCTTACATCTGTCACAGTAGAACCATTTTGACCCCTTTCTTTTCTTTCTCATATGACCTTGTACCATCACTTGACTCCCTTTCCTCTTTTGGCTCCTTGTACAACCAGTGACCCCAGGCAAAGTCCCTGGCCTTATCTTTCTTCTATCATATTCTATGACCTTCCGTCCAATGGTGGATATCCCTCTTATCTTTAGCTACCTTTGTTGGACATTACCTACTTAGGATATCTTGGTCCCTGCACCATCCTCTGTAGTATAAAAGCCTGTACTCTACTTGGCTACAACCCAAGTTAGATCTACACAATACATAGCTTAACAAGCTATCTCTTGGTCTGAGAACTCTCTTCATTGATTGGCCTATAGTCTGCCAGTAAAGACTTCTGATAGATCTTGCCCTACTTGACAATAGGGCTTGTTGGTTGTTATCTGATAGAGCTCTCATGACCTCATCAGCATAACAACATCACTTAATCCCAACTCCTTTTTCCTGTTCCTATTCCTTGATTAGCATTAGTGAGCACTTCTCTGCCCACTCCACTACATATATATACTTAGTTTTCACTTCAGATTCCTCAGTTGTTCTTTGCCCCTCCTTGGCAGCAGCTGAGGTGAGTTTACTTATACCTATTTATTGCTCCTAGCCAATCCTGTTACACTGATGTGGTCGTGAGAGCTCGATCAGATAACACCAACGAGTCCTGTTGTTGAGCAGGACAAGATCCATCAGAAGTCTTTACTGGCAGACTATAGGCCAATCAGTGAAGCGAGTTCTCAGACCAAGAGATAGCTTGTTAAGCTACATATTGCGTAGATCTAACTTGGGTTGTAACCAAGTAGAGTACAGGTCTTTATACTACAGGAAACGGCGCACGGACCAAGATATCCAAAGTAGGAACAGTTCAAGAAAGGTAACTGAAGATAAAAGGGATAAACACCATTGGGCGGAAGGTCATAGAATATGACAGAAGAAAGATAAGGCCAGGGACTTTGCCTAGAGTCACTGGTCATACAAAAGGTCAAAAGAGGAAAGGGATCATGTGATGGCTCAAGTGATTGTTTTATTGATACTACCTTTGTTATGAAAAACAAAAACAAAACTTATTCCATTCCACCCATTTTACTCCAAATTCTTACATTACTGAAGGCATGGATCTTTATGTTTGTTTCTCCACTGGTGATATCACCTCTGCTATATTTCATGTGACTCTGTTGGACTCTGCCTGCTCACTTGTTCTAGGACACAACTGGCTCACCTGCTACAATCCATTGATTGACTGGGTATTGGGCAGTATCACATTCTGATCAAACCAGCAGCAAGTGCCAACACCTCTGACATCATCTCTGCAACCTCTGGAATCCCCTCCACTGGTTGACTATAACTCTGCCAATACACCACATTTCTCTGACTACAAGGCCCCTCACATTGCTCTCATCAATGTGCCTGCCTTTGTGCTTGCATGCTGATTGGAAGGCTCTGTGCAGTTTAGCCTACACCTCTGCTCTGATGAAAGTAAGTTCTGTGCATCCTCCACCAAAGTTGACCAAGTAGATCTTTCCACTGTCCCACTGGACTACCATGTCTTCACTGATGTGTTCAGCAAGAGCAAAGCCTCACAGCTTGCTCTGCATTGCAAACATGACCTCAAGATTAAAGTGGAAGAAGGAGCCTCCCCTCTGCTCAGAACTCTCTATTCCCTCTCTGCCACCAAGTTCACCTCTCTTTGCACCTTCCTAGACAAACATCTCACCAATGGCTTCATCTGCCCCACATCCTTCACTCATGCAGCTCCAGTCCTCTTTGTCCACAAGAAGGATAGATCACTCCACCTTTGTGTTGACTTCCGTGGACTCAACAAAATCACAAAGAAAGACTGTTACCCACTTCCACTCATCTCAGACCTCCTCGACTCTCCAAGCCATGGAAAATTCTATACCAAAATCAACCTCTGACATGCCTGGCACCTTGTCTACATCATGCCCAGAGATGATTGGAAGACTACCTTCCACACCTGCTATGGTTCCTATGAGTGGCTTGTAATGCTGTTTGGCTTGACCAATGCCCCGGCAGCTTTCCAGCAGTTAATCAACACCATCTTCACTTCAACGTTTGCATTGTAGTCTATCTGGACAACATCCTCATCTACTTGCAGGACATGGCTTCTCACAAAGAGCATGTCCGCAAGGTACTCCATTTTCCATGTCTTGCAGCTAGAACCTGCAGTCCAGAAAATCATTCCCAACCGGAACCAACCTCCACTGCCTCTGGTCATTGTCGACAACGAGCCTGAATTTGAGATCTTGGAAATCCTCAACTCAAAGATGAACCACTGGAGAAGACATTGCCAACTACTCTACCTTGTCCAATGGGCCAGTTATGAAGGTACCAATGAAGAGACCCCATGGTTAATAGTGACAGGACTTGGACACACCTCGGAATTGATCAAACACTTTCACTCCAAGTATCCCACTAAACCTGGGCCTTACTCTGCTTAACTCCAGACCTTATTCCACTGACTCTGACATCATGAAAGGAAGACCACATTTTATCCACAGAGGGTGAGCAATGGACCACTAGTACATGGGAAATAATCTACTCAAACTTCCCACTCCACCTCCTCTTCCTCTCCACTCCACTCCAGGCCTTCCACCCCTCCCTCTCTGTGGTGGCCACTGCCACCTCCTTTTCCTTGTACTCCTCCTCTGGCTCCTCCAAAGCAAACTCTAGGTCTAGGCACCCCTGGATTTCCTCCAGGGTGCCCAGCATACATTCCATCTGTGCATGGCTCTCCACTTCCATGTGCCTCCAATCCGCAACCATGTTGCGCATCTCTGCAACAATGGCCACAAGGACTTCCACGAGTGCACCCAGCATGTCACAGTCATCCTCCCCTTCCACCCACTCCTTGTCCTTGTCCTTGTCCTTGTCTGTGCCTTCTTTTTGCCGACCCGCAGTGACACAATCTCCTTGTGTTTCCTCCTCCATGTTGTCTGCAATCCTCCAGCTGCTTGTTTGTGCTCCAGTCAGCAACAGTGATTGCACGACCTCGCCTTTCCACTCCCACCCACCTTCATCTTGCAGGTGACCCCCATGCTTACACACCCAAAACATGGGGCATGGCCCCTCACCAACTCTGTGAGCCCTAGTCCACTTGTTGATGCCCTTGGAAGGGTCCATGACCAAGCTCTGCTTTGACTTCAACAATCCATATGGAAAAAACAGAAGTATGGACTTATTACTTACCTGCAACCATGTGCCCTTGCCTTGGCCTTGGCCTTTCTCCACACCTCTACCTCCGCTTGTCACCTTGCCTCTTCCTCTGCCTTCTGCCCTCCAGCACTCCGCCCCAGTTATACAAATCCCATGCTCCTATTCAATCTCTGCTGGCATTCTGCTCCTTTGCTCCCTCAACCCTAGTTGGCCCTCAGGGGTTTGGGCCTAATGGGGGTACTGTCATATCCCGTGCCATGCAAGTCAATTCTGCTTCTCCATGGACCAACTCCAGACCTTCAAGTCCACATTTCTGCATTTCTGCACCTCTGCATCTCCATTCCTGTATCTCCACTTCTCCACTTATCTTTAATTCCTTTGCCCCTGTGCCTTGTTCCTCACACTTTCAACAGACATTTGACATGCATAATATGTTACTTGTGGTGATTTCGCACTCTGTGCATATTTTATTATTTCTATTGTCTATACAGCGCTGACATGCGCTCCATTCACTTTCTAACCTATCTCACTTCATTCTATGCTTCAAACTATCCTAGCTACCAATTCACTTGGTTGTCTTAGCTTCCTTCCATTGCTCTACACAAGTAGATCAATGACTTGTACACTTTACTGTAGTGTTTACCTTTGTTTACATTAGGTCGCACTTAGCACTCAGAGTCCACTGTACTGAGTCTTTGGTTACTCACTGTGGACTCCAGGTACTGTACACCTCTTCTACCTACTTCAATACATAGGTTACTCACTGTGGACTCCAGTCCCAAGCTTATTGCAGCTCCTTGAGTCGATCCAAACAGTGCATTAGCACTCTCCCAAGCTCCTGGCTTGAACAGCTAAGACAACCAAGTGAATTGGTACCTAGGATAGTTTGAAGGGTAGAATGAAGTGAGATAGGTTAGAAAGTGAATGGAGTGCATGTCAGTGCTGTATAGACAATAGAAACAATAAAATGTGCACAGAGTGCAAAATCACCACAAGTAACAGATCTGGTGCTTGTTGTGTTTGGGTTGACAATGTCAGTGGCTGCTTTGTTGCCTGCTTGATGTATTATCTTGGTGTGTTTGTCATCCTCACTGCTTGGCAGTGCAAGGCTTATGCTGTGAGAATTTTGATCCACAGTCCTGCTATCCTCTTGTGTGCCTGCATTTGTGCTGGCAGGCCCCACTGGGTTCCTCATATCACATCCTTGATCCTCTCCACTTCTCCCTCTCCCTCTTTCAACTTTCCATCTCCATTCACGATTTGGTTGGGATTCTTGAATCTGGGTGGATGGTGTTGGAGATAGAGTAGGCTGTGTTTTGACTTGGACTTGGACTTTTGTAGACATAGTTGTACATGAGTTATCAAATTGATTCTTGAGGCACGTGCTCCTGAACATTTCTTGAGTGACTTTGGTGGTAAGGAATTCGAAAAGGAGTTGATCTGGGAGTGTAAGTGATATGAGCATTTTGACTACAGAATTACAAATGTTTCATGCTTGGCATGCTTCAGTTCCTGTAACTGGTGGTGCATCTATTCCATTGAACTGGCCCACTGCTCCTTTGAGTTTTGTCATGTAGAGTAAGTTTTCACAATATGTTGTCCAGTTTGAACCATTGACTGTGAGTTCTTCTAGTCAAACTATTGCACCATTTTGAGTTCTACTTCATATGGCATCTTGTTCAAGCTCTAGAGTGAGTCCAGTTCCAAGGCTTGTAGGCTTCTGCACTAGGCGGGGCTCATAACCTTTTGAATATATAGCTTCAGCAATGGTGAAAAGACTAAAGTACTACTAACTACACATCCCAAAAGTATGCTATGTGATTATGTTAGTGGTGGCTATGCCACTTGACTGTTTGTTTTACAACAGGGTTTCAGAGGGAGGAGTTGCAGAGATCTGACCTGAGGTAAGGATATCAATGGGGAGAGGAGATGAAATGAAATGTGGGGAATTAGCAATTTCCCACCTACATTATTTACAAATCCTGATGGTAAGTCCCACCAAGAGTTTGCTCCATGTACTTTTTAACTAGAGAGTTGTAATTGTTGTTCTGCATGAAGTCAGATACAACTGAGAAAGGTTCACAATGGTAGGAGAAACCTAGTGAAGGAGAAACAGCCCATGGTGTGTGTTAGCATTGCAGTAACAACAGATTGTGTCTGCTTGTTGCACATGTAGCATAGCTAAGTCTAGCATGTAATAAGGAAATGGAGTTTGCACAACCAGCTGAGGCAGGCTTAGCATTAGTTGACACACACCTAAGAAAGCCTTTCAAAGAAGCAATTTACAAGCAAAACAGATTTGCAATAAGAATTAGACATATTTCATATGTTTATTTATGATTATTATGAACAACACATTTGGTCAGACTCAAACCGACCAAGTCATAGTCAGCTTTCACAGGGATTCATGATTCATAGATTCACAGTAAGGTGTTGTTTGGACAGCAAAAGGTTGGAATGGAAAAATCATTGAACATCACATGACTGTCACATCCCGAAACTTTCCCAACCCATCTGGCCCAATTCCGGCCCCCTATGATCAAATCCCAAGCCTCAGACTTTACCTTAGAAGATTTCTCTCTCATTGGACATTCCGAACCCCATATTTCCTGTCCCGGACTTTTGCATTCCCATCCCAGACTTTTGCATTCCCATCCCGGACTTTTGCATTCCCATCCTGGACTTTTCGTATTCCTATCTTGGCTATCTCTTGACATATGTCACTTTCCTTTGACATCTCTTGACATCTACAGTTCCTATCAATAATTCCCTTCCCCCTTGCTTCACAATTATTGTGCCATTGCCCTCAGTCACTATTCCACCATTCTGACACCATTCTGATTCATTCCTTACTTTCTTCCAGAAACCCAAAACTCTGATTCGTCCGACATACTTTAACATCTTTATATCTTCCGGACTCTCCAGTATATAAACCCACTTGTACTCTCTGATATTTCCTTAGTTTGAATATCAACTAAATCCTGTTCTCTCCTGATCTGCTTCACTCTGAACCCCTTCAGTCCTTAAGTTGACCTTAGGATTGACCTCCAACCCTTTGCTCTGAAATCAAGGAACAAAACTCATACAGGGGCACAGCACATAAGCTAAAGCCGAAGTTCCTTACCCCTCCGACCCCCCTCAGGGATTCCCAACCAACCCCGCCATTCCACGCACTCCGGACTATCTGGGAATTCCGGGATTGAACCCGGACTTGACAATGACCAATGCCCGTGATGAATTGAAGCTCTGGAACATCCCAGATTCCATTTCATACCTACTACCACCATGTCCAGGTCAAATTAATCAAGGAATAGCACATTGCCCTCAGATTCAAGTTGATCATATGGGCCTTGCAATTGGAGTCCTTCAACCCTGATCAACAAAGGAGAAATCTGCCATTAGAAGTGGATAGTGTTGGTTTAGTACACAAATTTCTGATCTTACCCGACTCCCAGGCCATGGCCACCTAACTCATCTCCACTGCAGTGATGCATGGGTGGACATTACACATTCCCCATACAGTTTGGATGATTGTTGATCCTGAACATGCTGAGACCACTTTCCGCAATTGGGGGTATCAGCTGGTGAGAACCAACCCAGGATTTCTGTGGCCTTGATGGTTCGACCCCATGGAACAGCCTCTGGAGATCTATGTGCAGTGTCAGTGGAATGATCTCTGTGATCTTCATGCTCAATTCATACCTCAATATGCTGGGGTAAGTTTTCATCCTGTCCATTCTCCTGTCCCACTTGACTCATTCTCTGTTACTTAGCTTTTGACCACTCCAGTGGGCCCTCCACTAATCTGCATTGACTGACAACAGATTGAGCTGGCATGCAGGCAGGCTGTGGAGACCAGGATGACTTTGTCTAGGGAGCTGACCCATGTGTGTGACGAGATGAGGTTGGCCATGGAAAAAATAGTGCAGATAGAGGAACATTAGTCCCCTGAGGACATCCTTGCAGAGATCCAATCCTCAGACAGAAATTCTAGATACCAGTGGCCATTTGTGTAGTGTATCTGTATTCTACTCTGTAGCAATATTCATAGACACTGCCAACTTGCATAATAATTGAGGGAGGTCCCCTGTCTAACCCAATCACACCTGTGAACTCCCACCACCTCATGGACATTACCCCTCATATGGTAGGATAGGCAAACCCTGTCAGACACAGAATGTGGCATCCCATGCCAAAGCACCTTGCCAGAAATTGCCAGTAGGGTGCCAGTCCCATACCCTAGCCTGATCCCAATGCTATGCAACTCTATGTGTAGGTCAGGATCCCCCCTATGGTAGCCAACATGTCCAACCACTGAGCTCTACAGTTGAGATCCCAACAGAAAGGGGTGGCCTGATTGACAATGACCAACATTACTGAATATACCAAGGACCACTCAGCAAGAGGTTGGGATGCATGACCAGCAGCTGCTGAAAGGACTGTGGTTTTCAGGGAGCTAACTCTAGGCCATTCCTGAGGTCTGGAATTGCCATGGGAGTCTTTGAGGAGGGCTGATACCTTGGGTTGATGTCTAAAGGGCTAGTACTGTCTGTATCCCTTCAGTGCACATGAAGCTGAAAGGTTCTTACCACTTGGACTTGCTGGTACCAAGCTGGGGATAATTCAATTGCACCTGTGATCTCTACTGCAAACAGGGTCTGGTTAGTCCTTCAAGACCTTGAGTTGCTGACACTCCTGGATAAATCTGGGAACAGCAATTCCAGGTTTTGGGAACAGTCCCACTAACCAAAGTCATCAATGAGGGATCAATGGAAAATTGACTTGGGTAGCTCACCTGGAACTCTTCAGATAGTACCCCAGACAGATACCATGCCAGGACTACCCCAGTCTGGTCCAATAGGAGATTTTGGTCTGACATCTCCTCTTCTTGCTCCACAGGGAGTCTGTCCTTGAAGAATTTCTCTCTTTCTGGATTGGTGCCAGTCTCCTTTGGCCCTAACATCTTGGCCATCCTTCAGATGTCAATGGGGAAGCTCTCTGAGACCATATTAATAGATATCTATGTACTTGGAGATCACTTGCTTTGATTTTGATAAGCCCTTGCCATTGAATTGACTATCCTATCTGCTTGAAAGAGAGCTAGTGAAGGAATGCATGTTTTGGGTAGTGCATGGGTTAGTTGGGTAGAGTGACCAATAGCTTCCAGGAATAGCTTGATCATGTATTTAGCAATAATATCAGACATGTGAAGTCTCCAATGAGATGAAATGTCCATTGTAGAGGTGGATTGAATGAAATGTAAATCACTCAGCCAAGGGAGTTGCTGTCAACTTGGCAGCCAATTTAAAATTGTTTGACCCAATGTTGATGGCCTGCAGCAGGATTCCCGATCCCTATAGCTTGAGATTCCTTGCCTCAGTCCATCCCACACCTAGGGGCCATGCCTTGACCCACCTCATACACATGGCCAACCCTCACAACCAGTCAAATGGGACCACTCATTTCTTGTAAAATGCAGATTGGGATATTACTTGGCACATCTGTACTGACAGGCCACCCCAAGACCTCCAGGTCATCCATCAATCAGCCTACCCAAGACATACAGGTTGCCCATACCTTGGCCCACCCATTACTGATGAAATGTCTATCTGTGAAGATACCAGCTCCTCTGGGCTGTCTGGAGTTGTCAGGGAAGTGGTCCAGACTTTGGCTTCAACTGATATGTTGTGCCCTTGCCCAAGTTCAGTCTGGTATTTAGCAGAGCAGCAGTGGAGCAGAGTCAAGATGAAGGTAGGAGGGAGGGTCAGAGGCTGGATGTCAGAGGGTTGGAGTGACAGCAAGACTAGCTTCAAGTGGTCAAGTGAGACTTCATCAGACAGATTAGAGGAGTGATCAAAGTTGATATTCAAACGGCAGAATACAAAATACAAAAGGGGTTCATATACTACAGGGACAAGTAAACATGGGTGACACTGGAGTACCGGAGTCATGTGGAATGTGAGTCAGAAGTGTCGGGAAATGTACCATCTTGTGAGTGGGAGTGGAGGGCAAGTGACAAAAACAAAGTTGGAAGCTTGGTACAGATTTGAAATCATGTGACACAAACACAAAATTTTATTTCGACAAAGTCCCTTGTCACTAGGAATTCTATGTGCATGTGGGAATCAGTGCAGGATCTTACTCTACATTTTGTTACTTACTTTTTACTTCACTTTTACTACACATCTGGGAGTCAAAAATGCAAATAGTAACTACACTTTTGTTGGCTATTATTTACTACATATCTAATAGTCAAAGATGCAGACACTGGCATACTACTACATTCACATTTACTACACTTTGATAGTCAAAAATGCAAAATTTGCAATTCATTTTGTGAACTACTCCTATGTAAATCTCCACATTATTAATTGAAAACTACCAAAAGTGTAGTGTACATAGTAACTAACACAAAGTATTTGCATTTTGACTACTAAATTTCAGACTGTTTGCATTGAGATTCTAGCAGTGTGAGGAAGCAAAGAGAGAGAGCTAGGAGGGTGTGTGGAAGGCCTTCCCTAGGTTGGGGGAGGATGGAAGCAGCTCTGGGTGCTGACCACTTACAGAGCTGACCGACCAAAGGTGTGCCAAGACCAGGAGAATGACCAGCCTAAGAGAGAGAAGGTACAGCTGCAGGAGACAAAGGAACAAGGCATACCCAGCCCAACCAAGGAAGGCTGAGACAGAGCTAGGGTCAAGAGGAGATAGGTTTCAAGTTTTAAATGTAAAGTGGTGCCAAGAGTTCCAGAGAGCACCAGTAGCAAAGGAAGGTGTCTGATGACCAGCAACCTGAGGCTTTAACTATGTCTGGGGGAATACCAGCTAGGAGGAGTTCTGTTATACCACTAATCCCACTAATCCTGAATGAGTGGGCAGTGGAGACCAGAATCCCATTAGAAGTCCAGATCAAGTTGCAGTGAGCAAGAAATTTTTTTCCAAGTGAGGCAGCACCAGCCCCAAGAGGATATGTAAGAAAACAGAGGGATGGAGACAGGACCTGGATTAATCACTAGGTGGTTTTCAATGGTGGCAATTGGGTCAGATTGATCCTTTTGATGGCAAATACAAACCTCCTCCCCTTTGGATTTTGCCATCTTGATGAAAGGGAGGTGGCGTTTTCGGAAGCTGTTTTTGTTGAAGAATGGGAGGAGGTGTAGATGACAGACCACTTTGAGGCTTGAAATGATTTCTCCCAAAAGGAGAGGATTCACCAAAACAGCATTGAACCCACATGGCCAGGCAGGCAGCTGCAAAACAACAAGCATCAAAAGGGTCTGATAGGTTTAGGAAAGAGGCTAGGAGCAGAAGCATGGAGTGGATGATTGGAGGTCAAGGGGGTCTAGTTGTTGTAAATATGCCAAGCTTTGAGTGCTGCCATGTGGTTTTGGATGGTGTTGCTGGCCAATTCCCCTATGTGGTGGGCTGCAAAGGCACACAAGAGGGTTTCACTGGCAGGGAGACGAAGATGGGCTGGGATGTTTTCAGAGTTGCAGAAGGCATGGAACTGAGATATGACACCTTGGTATTTTAACAATGTTGTGTTTGCCTGTCAAGTCTGGGTTCAATCCTAGAATTCCCAAAAGGTCCTAAGGGTGGGGAAAGGCATAAGGGGTCAGGAATCCAAATTTCCAGCCATCTAGGAGCTCCCAAGCAAGCCAACAACTGTCAAGAAGGAGGCCAATGCCAAAGGAGGAAGATGCATTGACAAAATGATGTTTGGAAGGGGATTGGAAAGGGAGGAAATAGTGCAACCACACCAGATTGAGTGCAGTTGGTCCTTCCACCAAGAGACATCTTTGAGGACAGCAGAAGGGATGCAATGACAAATGAAGGGATTTGAAATGTCTTTCAAGGAGGAGGAAAAACAGTAGAATGAGGGAAGGTGGGAGTGACCATGTGAGAGAACAAGGGTGCAATGTTGGAGGCAACCCACAATGCTCTGACATTTTTTTAAAGAGACAGAAGTGCCTGCAGACCAAGGGATGAGACAAGTAAGATATTTTTGGCATTTTTTCAAAGGAATAGAGACAGTTTTGTTTGAGAGGTCCTAGGAGAAACCTAGGTAAGCAAATTCAGAGGCAAACAGTGTGTGTTTTTCTGAGGCCCAGGGCCAGCCAAGTTCTTTTGTGATATTGAAAACTAAGGATTCATCATAAGAGTAAGACCAAGGGCCAGATGAAGAAGGAGGGGTGGGATAATGGAAGAATACATAGTCATCTACCTAGTGAATGAGGTCATCTACACCTTTGAAACAGTAAATAGAAATAATAGCATTGCCTGGATGGTCAAAAATTAGGCTCAAGCTGGAGCAGCCAAAACAGGCACCATGATCAATGTATACTTGTGGAACTACATCCACCTGGATCATAACACAAACCAGAAATTGGCCTTCTGGTGTGATGGGTGAGCAGTGGTGTGCTGCCTTGATGTCAAACACTGCTACTTGGGAGCTGGGAAGGGCTTTTGCAACCAGGAGCCAACAATCACTGAAGGAGCCCCAATCTACTGAGAACTGAGCAGGATCAATTAACTCATAACTGGCCGACAAAACCATTACAATCTTAACCATCACCTATTCTGCATATCTCGCCATGTCCACTTATGCTGTGTAGGACATGTTTTCTACTGTCTTTGGATGCTGTCACATGCATCTTACTCAAGCTTCAAGAAAAATTTCGGCTAAGTCCAAAAAATCCCAAATGCGAATGTGTGGATACCAATCTGCACATCTCTTGCACACCACAGCAAGCATGACCAAACAACTGGGTTTGCCTACTATGGGGGAGTGGGCAACTGAGTACCAAAAGAAAGAAAACACTTGATCAGAGGCTGCTAAAACAAGCAAATCAACTGTACTCAAGTGAAAAGAAATTATATACCCTCCCCTGCAGCCCTAAATACAAGCCCATTTGTGAGTTTCTAAGCATGGAGCTGTGGATTGTTCTTATGAGTTGCTTAGCTCAGCAACAATTGTTGCAACACATACTTGATAAAACTTGATTTTTGGAAGAATCCTGTGGTTACAAATTATAATGTATGTGCTACTCAGATGTCAAGTCTGGGTTCAATCCCGGAATTCCCAAAAGGTCCTAAGGGCGGGGAAAGGCACAAGGGGTCAGGAGTCCATGAGGGGGGTTGGAGGGGTAAGGGACTTTGGCTTCAGCTTATGTGCTGCACCCCTGTATGAGTTCTGTCCCTAAATCTCGAGACAGAGGTTCAGAAGACAATCCTAAGTTCAACTTAAGGACTGAGAGGGGTTTCAGAGTGAAGCCAAGACTTCAAAGGATAGAACAGGATTTAGTCAATATTCAAACTAAGGAAATATCACAGAGTACAAGCGGGTTTATATACTGAAGAGTCCAGAAGATATAAAACTGTTAAAGTGTTGGACGAGTTGTGGTTTTATGTTTCCGGAGTATAGTAAGGGGATGAATTGGAATGGCATCAGAATGATGGAATAATAACTAAGGATGATGGTGCAATAATTGTGAAGCAAGGGGGAAGGGAATTATCAACAGGGACTGTAAGTGTCAAGGGATGTCAAAGGAAAGGAACATATGTCAAAAGATAGCCGAGATAGGAGTGCAAAAGTCTGGGATGGGAATATGAAAGTCTGGGATGGGGAATATGGGATTTGGGGTTCAGGATGTTGGGATATGGGGTTGAGGTGAAAAGCCTCTAAGGTAAAGTCCAGGGTTCAGGATTTGATCATAAGGGGTTGGAAACATGTCATATGGGTAGGGAAAGTTTTGGGATGTGACACTCAGATATATGACTGGTTGTAACACTTCATAATTGATGAATTTGTAGGGCTACACCTCCAACTTCCCCACAACATGCATAACATGCTGCTCAGCAAGCAGAACATAACCAATGTGTTATGGGCTCACCACCCTTTCAGTGCCAGCCTCACGCCCCTGTACCATTACCACCCAATGCACCTCCTGGCTTGATGGTAAGTGGTACTGTTGTGCTGTGAACGAAAACCACTAATTGTTTACTCTAGCATCATCCTCCTGTGCCAGTCAATCAATTTCCAGGGCTTCCACATGACATGATTGAACACCACGAAATTCACTGTGCATGGCATGCACATCAACCTCAACCTCAACCTAATCCTGTCCCACCCTTTGCTCCTTCTGGTGTTTCTCTACCAGTAGTACCACTTGTGCCTGTATTTGATCCAGATCCTCATCCACCTCTACCACCAGTGCAGGGTCCTTGGCATGGCAATATCTATTATGAGGGTATGGCTCAACCATGCCAGATAGCAAGAAGCAGAGCAACAGCATGCAACCCAAGAGCATTGTGACCATGAACAGCAGAAGCATTTGGAGGATCTCTACCAGGAGTATGGTCCAGCCTCTATGGAGCACCATGAGGAGGATCAGCAAAGAAGATGTAGCAGCTGCTGGAGGTCCTGTTGGTGGGCCTAATGGAGATCCTGACAGTGATCCTGATGATGAGCCTAATGGAACTCCTGATGGAGTTTTCTGATAATCAACCCAATGATGGTCTGCCTCCTAATGAACCACCTATCAACCAAAATTAAGGTCACCGTCATCATATCCCTAATGCACCACAACAACAACAAGTACCTCCAGGTGGCAAACCATATGGGGAGCCAGTCACATGCAATCATCTTGGTCCCATGGATGTCAAGTGCTTACATTGTCATGCCTTGCATTTTGACTGTAAAAAGCTTAGCAAGTCAACCTGTGCTCCGCCTGTCTTTGGGATGTGCTGCCTTGAGGGGTTGGTCAAACTTCCTGCTCTACTGGAGTGGCCTGTAGAACTCTGTGGCCTATTTCAAGACAACCAAGACTTCAAGAACAAAATATGAATATGCCAATACAACAGTGCACTTGCATTCACATCTTTGAGTGTTGAAGTCAACCATCACACAATACAAGGTTCGGGCCCTGCGGCCTTTTGGATTCATGGTGCTCTTTACCATCTTATGGGTGGCTTTTTCCACCTGATGGCCATGATCCCACCTATGCTCAGCTATACATCTATGATCCCCAGGAGGCAACTGACCTCTGGACAAGACATAACCCAGAGCTGGACAGAAATGTCTTGGTAGAGCTTCATGACATGCTGGCAAATCACCACCCTTATGTAAATGTTTACAAGTGAGCATATCATGTCATGCAAGAGAAGCCACCAAAGCAGCATACAGATGTTCATGTACAGATTCACTATAGTGCTGCCACCGATGGCTGGCACCATAATCTGCCTACTGCAAATGAAATTGCAGCTGTCATTCCTGGGGATGGAACTGAGATAGTTAATGAAAACTGGGACATTGTCTTGTGTCTTCAAGGCGGTGGATTATGGTGCATCACCCATCTTCACCAGGCATACTCAACCTTGCATTATGTGTTGCTCTTCCCCAAAGGAGAAGAAGGCTGGCATCTTAATATTTTGCTTCAAGACATGCCTGGATGCAACACAAGATCAAAATATGTCACTCAGATGCTCTACTATGCTTATTGTCTTCATGTACAACTGTTAAGTCTGGGTTCATTCCTGGAATTCCCAGATTGTCTGGAGTGCAGAGAAGGCGGAGATTGGCGGGAATTCCTGAGGGGGGTCGGAGTTGTAAGGAACTTTGGCTTCAGCTTATGTGCTGCGCCTCTGTATGAGTTCTGTTCCTTGATTTCGGAGCAGAGGGTCAGAGATCAATCCTAAGATCAACTTACGGACTGAGGAGTTTCAGAGTGAAGAGGATCAGGAAAGAATGGGATTTAGTTGATATTCAAACTAAGGAAATATCAGAGAGTACACACAGGTTTATATACTGAAGAGTCCGGAAGATATAAAGATGTTAAAGTATGTCAGACAACTCAGAGTTTTGGGTTTCCAGAAGAAAATAAGGAATGAGTCAGAATGGGAGAATAATGACTGAAGGCAATGGCACAATAATTGCGAGGCAAGGGGAAAGGGAATTATCGCTAGGAACTGTAAATGTCAAGAAGTGTCAAAGGAAAGTGACATATGTCAAGAGATAACCAAGATAGAAATACGAAAGTCTGGGATGGGAATACGGAAGCCCAGGACGGGAATGTGGAAAGTCCAGGACAGGAATGTGAAAGTCTGGGACGGGAAGTACAGGGTTCGGAATGTCCAATGAAAGATAAATCTTCTAAGGTAAAGTCTGAGGCTCAGAATTTGGGATTTGATCATAGGGGTTCAGAATTGGGCCAGATGGGTTAGGGAGGTTTCGGGATGTGACAACAACCAAACCCAACAATATCTTTCATGGTGCCAGGCTATTCCAACAATATGAATATGTTTGTGATACCTGGGCCTTGGTTGAGCAGAGCAACCTCACTTGGGTGTTCCATAATCAGAAGAAAATCTGAGCTGAACTCTATGGTGGACTACAGAACTTCTTAGCACATGACCCTGATCTCAATCTGCATGGCACCAGTCACAGCATCATCCTTCTGTCATTACATTCTGGCAGTCCACACTACATGCAGCAGCTATTACAGGACTCTTTGGCAATCTGTCAGGACTGTAAAAAGCCTGATCTGTTTTTGACCATGACTGCCAATTCAAACTGACCTGAAATTCAGGACAATCTTCTTCCAGGTTTGTTGTGCACTTTGCTATGCAATGAGTAAGCTTATATTGATATTATATCTTTCAGGCCAAACTGCCACTGACTGACCTGACTTGGTTGCCCATGTTTTCTATCAGAAGACACAGGTCTTACTTCAAAAAGTGTGGAAAGGCTACTTTGGAGCTATCACTGGCTTGGTGTACACCATCAAATATCAGACATGTGGTCTTACTTACATTGTTCTTAGGAGCCATCTCATTTCAGGACTTGAGAACTATCAATGATCAAGTCTACAATACTTTCAAATAGGCTTGCCAGATTAGAGGTCTCTTAGATGATGATCAAGAGTGGCTGCAATGCTTGCAGGATGCAGCTGTCATGCAAACTGGTTTGCAACTCAAGAATCTCTTCGCCACCATTTTGCTGCACTGCAATCCAGTGGAACCTCACCATTTATGATTGGAAACAAAGGAGAATCTTTGTGATGATCTCTGACACTATCTTATCAATCGTCTGCACATTCCAAAGCCAACTGAGGAGCAGATCTATGATTATGGTCTTTATCCCATTAATCTGAACCTTTGAAAAAATGGTAGAAGTCTGGAAGATTTTTTGCAGAGATGCCAAGGCCACATATGAATTAGAATGTTAGAGTAGGCAATTGGCTGACTGCAGAGCAACAAGACTATGACATAAATGTTCTACAACAAATTGTAGAGTGTGGGGAAAACACCTTGAATGCTGAACAGAGAACACTATATGATGCTATACTGGAGTCTGTTGATTTTGGTCAAGGTTATGTTATAGAGAGGCCTTCTTTGTGCACAGTGCAGGTGGATGTGGAAAAACTTATGTCTGCAATCTTATTGCAGCTGCTGTGCTTGCCAAAGAAAAAATTGTACTTCATATAGCATCATCTGGCATAGCATTCCTTTTGCTTTCTGGTGGGCACACAGCTTATTCCTGCTTTAAGATACCTATTTCTATTCACCTGTAATATCAAGAAAGGTGATCCTTGGCATGAACTCCTTTGCCAAGCATCCCTTATCATTTGGGATGAGGTACCTATGCATAACTGTTATGCAATTGAATGCATTGACTACAGTTTACATGATCTCCTTGATGTGGATGATAACTTTGGTGGAATTCCTGTCCTCTTCGGAGGTGACTTCCAGCAAACACTCCCTGTGGTTCCTCATGGATCCTGAGAGCAGATTTTTGGTGCAACTCTCTGTTGCTCATGGCTCTGGTGCAATCTATGTATGTTCCATTTGACTCAAAACATGCACTTTGGGAGGGATCCAGTCTGTGACCAATTTGCAGCATGGCTCCTTGAGATTGGAGCAGCAGCTGGTTTAAATGCTGAAAATGAAGTCACTCTCCCACATGCACTGTGCTGGCAATAATGTGCGGTCACTTATTAACACTCTCTACAGTGAGATGCTTGATCCAGCACAGAATCACCCATTGCCAGATGAGTACTTCCTTGATCGCACAATTCTCTCTGCCAAGAATACTGATGTGAATGAGATCAACTCAACCATCCTCTCATCCTTTGGAGGAGAAAAGGTGGTATATGCCAGCGCAGACTCTATCACTGAAAGGGAGTATGACTACATTGCTACTGAGTTTCTTCACACCTTGGATCCATCTGGATTTCCACTTCACAGGCTTGAGCTTAAGAATGGAGTGCCACTCATGTTACTGTGGAATTTGGACCCAAGCCAAGGCCTTTACAATGGGACATGCATGCTTTGGTAGGGTCCACTCAATGTGTTCTTTGATGTTGTGTTTTGTGAAAGGAAAATGAAGGAGTTCAAGGTGGTGATAATGATATTGCATTGATTCCACAGATGTCCTTGGATGCAAACAAAGACGAGTTCCCTATCCCACTTTGACACTGCCAGTTTCCTGTGTGTCTTGCTTTTGCCATGGCCATCAATAAATCTCAAGGACAAAGTGTCCAACATGTTGGATTAGATTTATATACTCCTTTTTTTTCTCATGGACAACTTTATTTAGCTCTTTCCCATTGTACTCATCCTCATAACATCAAAGCTGTTTTCTGTTAAGTCCAGGTTCGTTCCCGGAATTCCCAGATTGTCCGGAGTGCGGAGAAAGCGGGGTTTGGCAGGAATTCCTGAGGGGGGTCGGAGTGGTAAGGAACTTTGGCTTCAGCTTATGTGCTGCGCCCCTGTATGAGTTCTGTTCCTTGATTTCGGAGCGGAGGGTCAGAGGTAGAGATCAATCCTAAGATCAACTTAAGGACCGAGGAAGTTCAGAGGGGATCAGGAAGGAACAGGATTTAGTTGATATTTGAACTAAGGAAATATCAGAGAGTACACGCCGGTTTATATACTGAAGAGTCCGGAAGATATAAAGATGTTAAAGTATGTCGGACGAATCAGAGTTTCAGGTTTCCGGAAGAAAGGAAGGAATGAATCAGAATGGCATCAGAATGGGAGAATAATGACTGAAGGCAATGGCACAATAATTGTGAGGCAAGGGGGAAGGGAATTATCGATAGGAACTGTAAATGTCAAGAAGTGTCAAAGGAAAGTGACATATGTCAAGAGATAGCCAAGATAGGAATATGAAGGTCCGGGACGGGAAGTATGGGGTTTGGAATGTCCGATGAAAGAGAAATTGTCTAAGGTAAAGTCCGAGGGCCGGGATTCGGGATTTGGTCATAGGGGTTCGGAATTGGGCCGAATGGGTTAGGGAAGTTTTGGGATGTGACAGTATCCCCCTCTTAGGCATGAACCCTTGAGTGCCTGGATGGGAGTCCGTGATAGGAAATAGAAGTATAGCGGAGTTTGGAAAGCAGGGATCGATCTGAGGTGCCTTGCGACTGTTGACTGCCTGTTGTTTAGTTCCACCATCCATCATGTCTACTCACTTGCAATCCAATGACGAAATCACCCGTCTTCAACAAGAGGAGGAAGAATGCATGTGGGAGTCCGCCCGCAGGATTTGGGAGGCCAGGGAGAAGAAAGCCCGGCAGGAGGCGGAAAAGTGGGTGGCCACGGAAGTGGTGTTGCCATGCGGGGGAAAGGACCTGAAGAGGCGGAGGCAGAAGAGTCTGGAGGCCCAGGAGGAGAGTGAAGGGGAGGGCGAGGAGGATGAGGAGCGCCGGGATGCGCTTGGGGCCCTCTCGGAGTCCGACGAGGCCCAGAGGCGGGCCAACATGGCCTATCAGGGGGCCGTCGTGGCCCAGCTGTCGGATGGCCTGGTGGCTTTCCTGGTGTCTCGGGGGTCCCGGTTCGGGGATTCTGGAGAAGGCTGGGGGGTGCCGGAGTGGAAGGGAAAGGAGTGGGATAATGGAGAGGTAGGTCAGGGGACAGATGGGGAGGATGGGGATGAGGAGGAGGATGGAGATGGGGAGGTAGTGTAGTGTCTCCCATCGACCTCCTTATGTACAATTAGCGTAGTTTTGTTTTTTGGCAAATCGAAAATCGTGTTTCCACCCTCATCCGAGTGAATTAAGGGGTCCGGACTTTCCGGGATATGTGGAGTGAAAGTCCAAGATGAGTTCCAATGCGTGAGCGAACTCGGTCGCAAGGATCCAGGAAGTTTCTTCATCAGTCCCTTCGTAACCCGCCCACCTTACCAGGTACAGGAGTTGGCAATTCCTGCGTCGGTGGTTGATTTTGGGATCTAGGATTTCAGAGATTTCATATTAGGGTTCTCCGTCGACTTCAACTGGGGGAGGTGGGGGTTGGACCCGATTTGGGATGGTGTTCGGAGTTGCGGGTTCCAACTGAGAGACGTGGAAGATGGGATGGACAGCGCACATGGAGTCCAGGAGTTGGAGGGTGAAGGACAGGGGTCTGGCTTGGGCGATGATGGGATAGGGGCCGAGGTTCTTTTCCGAGAGTTTCTTGGAAGGGCGAGTGGAATGGAAGTATTTCGCCTTGATGAATGCTTGGTCTCTGATCCGGAAGTCCAGGGCCGGAAGGCGTCAGGAGTCCGCGGGTCCTTGGTAGCGTTGTTGAGCGCGGGCCATTTCCATGTGTAGGAATTTGTGGTGTTCCTGTAGGTTGACTGCATATTCATGGGTGCGGGATGAGGTCAGGTCCCCTTCGGGGTAGACCGAGACGTTGGGGTGGTAGCCTTTGTTAGCGAAGAACAGGGATACTCCTGTGGTAGTGCTAGGGGCATTGTTGTAGGTGAATTCCGTGAGGGGCAGGAGTTCTGGCCAATTGTCCTGTTGGTAGTTGCAGTAGATTCGGAGATACTGTCACATCCCGACACTTCCCTAACCCATCCGGCCCAATTCCAAGCCCCTATGACCAAATCTTGAATCCTGACCCTCAGACTTTACCTTAGACAATTTCTCTTTCATTGGACATTCTGAACCCCGTACTTCCCATCCCAGACTTTCCACATTCCTGTCCCGGACTTTTGTATTCCTATCTTGGTTATCTCTTGACATATGTCACTTTCCTTTGACACTTCTTGACATTTACAGTTCCTATCGATAATTCCCTTCCCCCTTGCTTTGCAATTACTGTGCCATTGCCTTCAGTCATTATTCTACCATTCTGACGCCATTCCGATTCATTCCTTCCTTTCTTCTGGAAACCCGAAACTCCGATTCATCCGATAGTACTTTAACATCTTTATATCTTCCGGACTCTTCAGTATATAAACCCGCGTGTACTCTCTGATATTTCCTTAGTTCAAATATCAACTAAATCCCATTCCTTCCTGATCCCCTCTGAACGTCCTCGGTCCTTAAGTTGATCTTGGGATTGATCTCTACCTCTGACCCTCCGCTCCGAAATCAAGGAACAGAACTCGTACAGGGGCGCAGCACATAAGCTAAAGCCAAAGTTCCTTACCACTCCGACCCCCTTCAGGAATTCCCACCAACCCCGCTTTCTCCGCACTCCAGACAATCTGGGAATGAACCCGGACTTAACAGATACTGCTTGAGGGTCTGGTTTGCCCATTCCGTTTGCCCATTGCCTTTGGGATGATATCCCGAGGTGAAGTGAAGTTGGATGTCGAGGGCTTTCCCGAGGGAAAGGAAGAAGTGGGAGACAAACTCAGAACCCCGGTTGGAGGTGATATGGGAGGGAACTCCGTGCTTGGAAAACATGTGGAGCAGGAATAGTTTTGTGAGGCTCGGAGAGTCAATAGTGTTGTGAGTGGGAATGAATATGGATTGTTTGGAAAGGCGGTCAATGACTATGAGGATTGTGGTGTATCCGCTGGAGGACGGGAGATGAAGTCCATGGAAATGGAGTTCCAGGGCTTTTTGGGGATTGGAAGTTGCTTGAGCATTCCGTAGGGGCGGTGTCTCAGAGTTTTAGCTCAGGCACAGGAAGTGCAGGAACTGACATAGTCCTTGGCAAAAGTGCAGAGGCCTGGCCAGGTGTATTCCTGGCGGACGAGCTCTAATGTCCTGTTCTGCCCCAAATGTCCGGACAGGGGGTGGTTGTGCTTGTGCCAAAGAATGCAAAGACGGAGGTCCTTAGCTTCCGGGACAAAGATGTGATTGTCGAGGGTCAGGAAACCTTCGGGGTTGACAGCCCACTGGGAGTCTGATGAGTCTGGAAGATGGAGGGAAGCTATGGGGTTGGACGACAGTGAATCTAGGATGTCCTTGTGAATGTCTTCCATGTCAAGCAGGGACAAGGCCCGGAGGACCAGGGCGAGGAGGATAGTTGCTCGTAGGGATGAGGCAAGCTGTTCCTGTGTGAACACTGGACGGAGGTTATGGGGATTGACGCGAGCATAGTCCTTATCCCCCTCTTTGGGGTAGATGTCCCAGCATCTAGTGAGGGAGTCAGGTTTGGCTCCTAAGCATCTGGGGTGGAAGCGGATGACGAGATTGAACTGGGATAGGAATTCCGACCAGCAGGCTTGCCGGCGGGTCAGGACTTTGGAGGTGGAGAAGTATTCCAGGTTTTTGTGGTCAGTAACAACGTTGATAGGGGTGCCAGAACCTTCAAGATAGTGACGCCAATGCCAGAAAGCTTCGTGGATCGCGAGGAGCTCCTCATCATGAGTGTCATAGTTGAGTTCCGGGGCTGTCAGGGTATGAGAGTAGAACATGACGGGGTGGAATTCCTTGTCCATACACCAGATTGAGAGGATTCCCATGATAGCATAGTCCAAAGTGTCAGTTTTGACCATGATAGGACAGTCCGGAATCCAGTGAGTAAGGATAGGGGCTCAGGTGAAGGCATCTTTGAGTTGGGTGAAGGCAGAGCGGCAGGAATCGTTGAAGTTCCACGGGGCATTTTCCGAGTGAGTCAGGTGAGTGGAACAACAATATCAGAGTAGTTGAAGATGAAACAATGGTAGAAGTTGGCGAAACCAAGGAAGGACTGAATGTCCTTGACTTTCCAGGGTTCGGGCCAATCTCGGACTGCCTGTACTTTCTCCGGGGACATGGTCTGTTCCTGGGGAGAGAGACAATAGCCCAGGTATTTGATGGAGTCCGAGTGCCACTCACATTTCTCCAGTTTGGTGTAAAGTCCGTGTTTGCGGATTTGCCGGAGGACTTCCCGGACATGTTCTTTGTGAGAAGCCATGTCATTGGAGTAGATGAGGATGTCGTTGAGGTATACCACGACACAGACATTTAGGAGGTCTGCAAAGACACTATTGACGAAGCGCTGGAAGGCTGCCGGGGCATTGGTGAGCCCGAAGGGCATCACCAGCCGCTCGTACAAGCCGTAGCAAGTCCAGAAGGCGGTTTTCCACTCATCCCCAGGAGCGACGCGGACAAGGTGGTGTGCATGACGGAGGTAGATTTTTGTATATACTTTGGTGCAGCTAGGGGAATCGAGGAGGTTGGAGATCAGGGGTAAGGGATAGCGGTCTTTCTTCGTGATTTTGTTGAGACCTCGGAAATTGACACAGAGGTGGAGGGATCTGTCCTTCTTGCGGACAAAGAGGACGGAAGCACTGTGGGCGTATTTAGACTGGTGGATGAAGCTGTAGTTGAGGTGTTTGTCTATGAATTCCCGGAGGGACTTGAGTTCTGTAGCGGAAACCGGGTAAACAGTCCCAAGAGGAGGAGAAGCACCTTCCTCTAAGTCAATCTTGAGATTGAATTCCCTGTGAGGTGGAAGGGTATCAACCTTGCGCTTACTGAAGACATCAGGGAAATTGTGATAGTCCAGAGGGACGGAGGAAAGATCAACTTCTTCAGGGGTTTCGGAAATTCCGGAGTTTGGAGTCCTGGGGATGGAGGTGAATGCTGAACTGCTTGGAACCATTGAGTTTGCACGCACGCACCAAGGCAGCAGCATTGACAAACAAGATGTGAGGAGCTTCACAAGGTGGCTTGTCAGGAGTGTCAGAGTGAGATGGGGGTCCGGGGTCTGGAATCTCCGGAGGTGACATTGGGGGCATTGGCAAGTCTTGAGCTGGTGTTCAGAAAGTAATACTGCCCAGTACCCAGTCAATCAACGGATTGTAGTGGGTGAGCCAGTTGTGTGCTAGAACAAGGGAACAAGAAGAATCCAACGGAGTAACATAAAATGTATTGGAGGTGACAAAGCTGGAGGGGAAACGAACAGAAAGGTCAACAGCACGGGTAATCGTAGAATTGGAAGTACCATCAAAAAGTTTCAAAGAAATAGGAGGAACGGAGTATGGTGCTTGTTAACAAAAGTAGTATCAATGAAACAATCAGTAGAACCACAATCTAACAAAGCGGGAAAAGCAGAAATTTCGGAAAAGTCAGAAAGGGAAACAAGAGGCATAAGGGCCTTGGGATCATAAAGAGTGGACGCATTGAGACGGGTCTCCATAGGTGCATGGTGGGATTCAATGCAGCCTCCTTCCTGTGCAGAGTCCGGAAGGCTGCGCCCTAATTTGTTGCCTCAGGGGTAGAGGCCTCCAGTTTGGCTTCCAGAGCAGGGGAGGTTGTTGCTGCGCAGGCTTTGGACATGCAGGAAGTGGACTTCTGGCAGTCCTTAGCTACATGTCCGGCAGCTCCACAGAACATGCACAGCTTGAGGTCAAAGCGGCATTTGCGTTCCTCGGAGGTGAGGCATCTGTCCTTCCCGAGTTTACTAGAGAGGTTGGATGCGGATTTAGGGGTGGAGGACTTTGCCGACGAGGTGTTAAATCCGGGTTCATTCCCAGAATTCCCGGATTGTCCGGAGTGCAGAGAAAGCGGGGTTGGCAGGAATTCCTGAAGGGGGTCAGAGGGGTAAGGAACTTCAGCTTCAGCTTATGTGCTGCGCCCCTGTACGAGTTCAGTTCCTTGATTTCGGAGTGGAGGGTCAGAGGTAGAGATCAATCCCAAGATCAACTTAGAGACCGGGGAAGTTCAGAGGGGATCAGGAAAGAATGGGATTTAGTTGATATTTGAACTAAGGAAATATCAGAGAGTACACGCGGGTTTATATACTGAAGAGTCTGGAAGATATAAAGATATTAAAGTATGTCGGACGAATCAGAGTTTCGGGTTTCCGGAAGAAAGGAAGGAATGAATCAGAATGGCGTCAGAATGGGAGAAT
>MU127461.1:168460-199248 GCA_014904945.1 Gyrodon lividus
CTTTAACATCTTTATATCTTCCGGACTCTTCAGTATATAAACCCGCGTGTACTCTCTGATATTTCCTTAGTTCAAATATCAACTAAATCCCATTCTTTCCTGATCCCCTCTGAACTTCCTCAGTCCTTAAGTTGATCTTAGGATTGATCTCTATCTCTGATCCTCCACTCCAAAATAAAGGAACAGAACTCATACAGGGGCGCAGCACATAAGCTAAAGCCAAAGTTCCTTACCACTCTGACCCCCCTCAGGAATTCCCGCCAACCCCGCTTTCTCTGCACTCCGGACAATCTGGGAATTCCGGGAACGAACCCGGACTTAACACTCTGGAGAGCTGTGTACAGTGGCTCAAAAAACTGTCTGGATGTTTGGACACTTTTCACTAAAAACAATATTATCTGATACCACCTAACCCTAACCTTGAGCTACAAGTGTATGAAATACAGTACCTACTATTGGCTTGCCATTGGTTCAAGGATCAAGGTTTTTTGATAAGGTTTAATGAAATGGCAGCCATTTCAAAATGATGACTCATTCAGACAGTTTTTTGACTTTATATAAATCTGGGTATCTAGTACTTGGTATGACCTCCTTTGGCCTTGATAATGGCATGCTTTCTATCCATTTTTGACACTGTTCCTCATCAATTTTCCCCCATTACTCCACTACCCTTTCCCATAATTGATGAACTCCTGTAGGAGCACTCTCATAAGCTGAGGGGCATCTCTTGAGGTGATTCCAAGTATGTTATGTTCAATGGGGTTAAGATCTGGTGACTGTGCAGGCCAATCCAGAAGATTGATCCCCTGCTCTTTAAACCACCTTTGGGCTCTCCTTGAGGTGTGCTTGGGATCATTATCTTGTTGAAAGATAATGTCACATTCTGAAACTCCAGATTCCTTCATGTTTTGCAGCAACCCCTGCTCCAAAATGGCCACATACTGTTCAGCATCCATTCTCCCCTTCACCTCACTCAAAACCCCCACTCCATTCCACCCTATGCAGCTTCATACCATCAGCGAACCTCCTCCAAACTTGACTGCTATTGATTTTGGTCTCATCTGACCATATAACTCTCTTCCAATCCTCCACAGTCCAATGCTGGTACTTGAGAGCAAAGGGTAACCTTATTTTCTTGTGACCACTAGAAAGTAGGGGTTTCTTCTTTACCACAGCCTCTCATGAGGATTCCTTGAGGGTATTTCACAGTCCAGGGCCAGACAGGAGTGTCAATGATAGAATTGATGTATTGAGTGGCATGAACAGCATTTTTGGCCTTGCCAATAATGATTTTCTAAACAATAGCCCTCTTGTTGGTAGGGGTAAGCTTTGAAGGACGGCCACCATGAAGCCTAGTCTTCTCTGGCTGGAGTTTCTAAAGAAACTGGCATACTGTAGACTTCCCTCAGCCAGTTTGGGAAGCAATTTTCCATGAGGAAAGACCAAGAGAGGATAGAGTAATGATGTTGTTGTTTTGAGAAGCAGAAATGGACTTCATGGTGATGGTGGGAAAATAAACATGAAATAGTGGGGTTTATATATACTGTCTGACACTCAGTTACATAAAGGTGACATAATAAAACAGTTACAGAGGTATGTGATTATATTACAGCATGCTAGGGTCTAATATATGTAACCAAAACTTAAAGTCAAAAAACTGTCTGAATGAGTCATCATTTTGACATGGCTGCCATTTCATTAAACCTTATTCAAAAACCTTGATCCTTGAACCAATACAAAGCCAATAGTAGGTACTGTATTTCATACACTCACAGTTTAAGGTTAGGGTTGGGTGGCATCAGAGAATATTGTGTTTAGTGAGAATCATTCAAACATCTGGACAGTTTTTTGAGCCACTATACCTTGACTCACCCGAGATCTATAAAGTCACCCATCCCTCAGCCCAGCCCATCCCCATGGTACACCCTCACCACCATTCAATGGGCCCACCCATTGCTGACAAAATGCCAATTGAAATATCCCTCAGCCCATCCAATAAGTATGGGCCACCCACCCCTCAGCTAGTGATGCATTGGGCTGGGCCTGAGGCTCTATATAGGCCAGGCCAAGCTGAGCCCATATGCTGGGCCTGGCTGGAAGTGAGCATAGGCCTGAGCCTGAGGCTCAGGCCCTAGGCAATGTCATAGGTCTGGGTATGGGCTGCCTCAAGCTTCCATAACTTCTATGTGAGCTATCCAGTGATGAGGAGGGTTCCTTGGAGGAGGGGGCCAGGAAATGGATCCACAGTCTCCATTGTTGAAAGAGTTCAAGCTTTATCTCCACTCTGCTACCTCTCTTCCTGATGGGTGGGTCAATATGTGTTTCATGTGATATGAGTGGGCTGAGGAATGGTTGACCCATACATTTCAGGTGAGCTGAGGCTCCAGATATATATATAGTGATGTATTGGGCCTGTTCCAACCTCAGGCCAGGGCTTGGTGGTAGAAAATGTTGAAATCATGTATTTTTACTATAGGTAATATTTGGAGGAGTATTTGTATGCTAAGCCTTGACATCTGAATCATCTGAAAGCTCTAAAATCCAACTCAAGTCCTCTGCATTTGTAGACTCTGTAGCAAAAGTATTATTCTCCTTCTTCATGTCAAGTTGCAGGGCAGAAGATGGAGGGGGTTCACAGAACATAAGATCCTGGTTGTATAGCATACAAAGCACTTTAATGGCTGCAACAATATCACCTTTCAAGCAGTTGCAGCACTTTGTGATAGTTAGTGCAGCTGCTGAAAATGCACACTCACTTGAAACTGAGGAGGCCATGATGGAGAGATAATCTCTTGCAAGGAATGCCCACACAGGATATTGCTGTGCATTGATCTAAGATTATGTTAGTCCTCTTGTAGTGAGTGTAAGCAAATATACTTACCCCCCACCACTGAACAATAGTCACTCAAAATACCCTTACTAAGATAACCCCTTAGCCAACTCATATCACATGGGATTTTTATTACATCTCAGCCCATCCATGCCCTACAAGTGCAAGTTGTAGGTTGGCCGACGATCAGCTGGCCTGTGAGCCATGGCTATTTGTCAACCTCAGCTAATCTACAGTTAAATAACTACATAACTTACCTGAGGCAGTGCAAGAACTCATGCAACCGTTGTTTGCAAACACATGCAAGCAAGCATGAAGAGTAGTTAGTATCAATATAATTCATAATTTGTATGACTTACCTAAGCTGGCATGAGCTTGTGGGTGCAACACACCACCATCGTCTGCGCAAACATGTCAGTGAGCACCGAGGACAGTCAGTATTGATATGATTCATAATCTAAAGACAAGGGACTTACCTGGGCCCTCATGAGAATGCAGGTGCAACATACTGCCATTGTCTGTGGAAACATGTCAGCAAGTGCTGAGGGTAGTCAGTATTGACATTGTTTCTAATATAAAGTGGGGGGACTCACCAGAGGCAGCATGAGAACATGGGTGCAACATGTCAGCAAGTGCTGAGGGTAGCCAGTATTGATATAATTTATGAGACCAAGATGGGGAACTCACCTGAGGCAGCACAAGAGTTTGTGTGTGATGCATCCACATTACCTACTAAAATGCATGAGTGAGCATGGTGTCTAAATGAAAGAAAACATATCTGTGGATGGGGGCCTTGGCAAGCTGATTGACCATGCAATGGAGCCATTTCACTGTAGACAGAGATCAATAGGCAGAGTAGTCAATAATGGAATAAAATATACAATGGAACACTTACCTTGGTTCCTCATATCATAGCCTGTAGGCCCACCCTCATCGTCTGTGTGGTCTGAGTCAGAGTCAGAGTTGATTGTGATTGATGTGTTGTGGGCAGACTGTTTGCTGGCATTTTGGGTCATGTGGCTAGTTGTTGTACTGATGGCTCTGTTTTTTGTACTGGTGGCCTGAGTGGGTTGCTGGTGAATTGAGAGTTCTTGTGTTGTGTTGTTTTTGGCATTAGTGAGCCAAAGATGAGAGTTTGGCCGTACATTGTGGCTGGATGGTTTGAGTTGATGCTTCATTGTTGCTCAAAAGTACCTGAATGCTGGCAGTGAGATAAGAATTGAAAAGAACCATGTACAATTTGATCCAAGTTTATGTTGGTATGGCCTTGGTAAGTTATTTCCAAATTGGGTTAACTACATAGTTTATTTACAGAAATCACCAGGAAGCTGGGGCTTGGGCTTACCATCATCCCAAGCTGGGCCCTTGGCCTGAGGCCAAGGCTTTGGGGCCTGAGGTCAGGCCCAGTGCATCACTAATGTAGAATTGGCTTCTCCAGGGGAAACCTGTAGGACTGACTCTGACTGAGTAACCCAGCATTGTGATGGTCAGATGGACACATTTTAGTAGCAGAAACTTGATACTACAACTTTGAATGGCAGTGCCCTAGTAAAAGAGGTGCTGAATGCTATGGTGGTTAGTCACCCAGAGCAGCCAGAATGCCTGAGAAGACTGCAAAGAACCAAGGCTGAAGATTTGATTTTGGGCTGTTTGCATCAAGCTTCTAGCAGTGTGGGGAAGCAAAGAGAGAGAGAGAGCCCATGTAGTGCTTTGGTACCATAGTGTACAGACAGCTGGATGTTGAAGCTCTCAGATGATTCTGATGTAGATGCCTGGTATACAAATTCTGTTGATTATGAAAATCTATCTTTGCCTATATTTTTCCACCATAGGCCCTGGCCTGGGATATCTATAAGCCCAAGCCTGGCCTGATGCATCACTAGTGCACATCAACCTTCACTTAATTTGCATGTCATTCTAGTGCATTTACTTGATTCTGTTCAAAAATAGGAGCCCATGTAGTGCTTTGGTACCATAGTATACAGACAGCTGAGGTTGACAAATAGCCATGGCTCACAGGCCAGTTGATCATTGGCCAACCTATGAGTTGCACTCATAGGGCATGAATGGGCCGAGATGTAATAAAAATCCCATGTGATATGAGTTGGCCAAGGGGTTATTTTAATAAGGGTATTTTGAGTGATGGGTGGGTCAATATGTGGTGGTTTCATGTGATATGAGTGACCCCATGGGTCTCGGGTGGGCCAGGGGATGGGCAACACATAGGTATTGGATGGGCTGAGAAATACTTTGTTAGTAATGGATGGAACCATTGAATGGTGGTAAGGGTGTACCATGGGAATGGGGTGGGCTGAGAGATGGGTGACCCATAGGTGTCGGGTGGGCTGTAGGTCTTGGTTGGGCTGAGGGATGGGTGAACAGGTCTTGGGTGGGCTGAGGAATAGGTGACCCATAGGTCTCGTGCAGCCGGGGGAGGGGTGACCCACAAGTTGCGGATGGGCTAAGGGATGGGTGACCCATAGGTGTTGAGTAGGCTGAGGACTGGGTGGGCCCAGTCATATTTCTTCAATCTATTCTTCATTGTAATGGGTGGGCCCATTAAGTTGATGGGTTTGGCTTCATCCATAGGTATGTGAAGACTTTCAGCATTGGGCTGGCTACAGTCACCACCATCAGTACTTTCAGGATAGCCTTACCCATTGTTGTAGTTCAATTAAATCCAGATCAATTTTGACTTGCAGAATTGTACACCTATAGGAAACTCATGGCATTTATAGCAGTATAATTACAGTCTTTGGCTATATACAAGTGGGGGGAAATGATATCAAACCTCCATATTGGCATCCATTCTGATTGTTTCTGATTTGTCTGACGTCTGTTAAGTCCAGGTTCGCTCCCGGAATTCCTGGATTGTCCAGAGTGCGGAGAAAGCGGGGTCGGCGGGAATTCCTGAGGGGGTCGGAGGGGTAAGGAACTTTGGCTTCAGCTTATGTGCTGCGCCCCTGTACGAGTTCGGTTCCTTGATTTCGGAGTGGAGGGTCAGAGGTAGAGATCAATCCTAAGATCAACTTAGGGACCGGGGAAGTTCAGAGGGGATCAGGAAGGAACGGGATTTAGTTGATATTTGAACTAAGGAAATATCAGAGAGTACATGTGGGTTTATATACTGAAGAGTCCGGAAGATATACAGATGTTAAAGTACTATTGGACGAATCGGAGTTTCAGGTTTCTGGAAGAAAGGAAGGAATGAATCAGAATGGTGTCAGAATGGTAGAATAATGACTGAAGGCAATGGCGCAATAATTGTGAAGCAAGGGGCAAGGGAATTATCAATAGGAACTGTAAATGTCAAGAAGTGTCAAAGGAAAGTGACATATGTCAAGAGATAACTGAGATAGAAATATGAAAGTCCAGGACAGGAATACGGAAAGTCCAGGACGGGAAGTACAGGGTTTGGAATGTCCGATGAAAGAGAATTCGTCTAAGGTAAAGTCCGAGGGCCGGGATTTGGGATTTGGCCATAGGGGCTCAGAGTTGGGCCAGATGGGTTAGGGAAGTTTTGGAATGTGACAACATCATTGAGAGGCCTGGGGGAGTAACTGGCACAGGGGGAGCTGAAAGCCATCCAACTCATCCTCATTTGTCTTCATGCTGTCTAGATGGAGTAGGGATGGGACTGCCCTGGTTCTCTCCAAGGATGGGCCACACAATTGGAGGCTGAGATTGGGGGAAAGTTCTGGTTTGGCCTGAATGACAGCTGGTGGAAGGGAGCTGGAACCCTCCAAGTTGAGCATTCACATGTGATGTAAAACTGATACCGTCCTTGGAAGAGGACCAGGTTTTGATTTGACCAAGCCTTGCTCTTGAGCCCTTTTCCAAAGTGCCTTGACTGCCCAAACCAATGTGCCAAGCTGTTGCTCAAGCACTGGAGTCTGTTGGAACTCCCTTCCAAGAGTAAAAACCTGACTTTCAAGGGCAGTGATGACTGCATTCCTGGAATCATTGATTAGGTGGGGAGTGGGGATGGAGGCTGGGAGTGGCAGGGTATTGAGAAGCCCAGCTGATGAACTGGGATGGGATGGGGCAGGATGGAAGCCACTTTGGGATCACTATACCATCAAAAACTATCAATATCAGTTGGCAATAGAAACATTTATAGACTACCAAACTTACCAAGTTTCAGTTTAACAGTTGAGCCAGCAGGGGCAGAGCTTGGGCCAGCTTTGGGGGTGGGGGTCTTGGGCCTTGGCTTTGATGCCAAATGTTTGACTTCCTTCCTTGAAGATGGACCGGGTGCCAGACTTGGGGCATAATTGACAGGGGTGGTGGCCAAAACCATCATGGCCCTGAGTGGTTGATGGGAAGGGGCACTTGATGCCAACTTGCTTGGGCCACTGAATTCCTGGTGTGTTCATTTGGCTGCTTTCACAAAGCTGCAAGCAATCTTGGATTGGTTACATGGCTGGCATGCACCAACTGCAATATTGCCCTTGATGTTTTGGGTGCAAGACCACACTATTTGGGCACAGCTTTCACAGACTTTGGAAGGAGCCTTTGGGGATGGAGGGGGAGTTGCAGCAGTGTTTGGATGGGATGTCAAAGGTTCAGGTTCTTCATCCTCATTGGAGATAAATTTCCGTGATTTGATGGCATGGGACCAAGACCAACATTTTGGCTGGTTCTTTGACCTCCTCTCCCAGCTTCTCCCCCACTTTTCCTCTTCCTCTCCTGCTCTTCTATCTGAGCCTACCTTTTCTTAATGGCCTCTGGCTTCTCATTCTGCTCCTGCTCCTTGGAATTCTCCTGCTTCTTCTTCCCCCCATCCTTTGAACTCTTACTTTCCTTGTGCTCCTTTCCCCCCTTTCTCCCACTGGAAACCATGCCTCCCCCCTTTTCAAAGGGTCCACTCCCTTTCCCTTCAAGATCAGCTTTGGGGGATGCAACCATGGGTGGCCACTGATTTTGGGGCCAGGCTTCAAGATTGAACCAAACTTTGGCCATTCTCGGGTTATGACCATGTCAGTGGCTATGACAATGGGAGGAACCTTGGCCCCAGCCACATGGTGTTCCCTAACTTGACCCTATTTTCATCATTAGCTCCCCATCTAATGTCATGGACTGTCCACCTACCAATATTTCATTGATAGTGTTAACTGCCTTCTTCCATTCCTCCACTCCCACCTTCCCTTGAAGTTTTGCAACCGCACTTTGGATCAGCTGAGCCGCTTTCTCAGCAAAAGATTCAAACTCAGAAATGGTGTTTGTAGATGAAGATATTTGTATTCAAATCAGTAATTCTTTGACAGACAGGTTGGGTGGATGTCAGCAGAGGGGTGAAATGATTTAACAGCTGAGGTTATGTTTAAATAATAAACTGCATACTAACAGCATTGCCTGAGCACAAAGACTGATTTGGTCTGGGAGTAGAATATTGACAAGTCTCAGAATAATTTTTGCACACCATTTCATACTGACAAAATACAGTGAACTCCAGAACCGGAACAACAAACCCTGCATTTCTGGAGCATTGGAATCCGCATTTCCACATGTCCGGAATGCCGGAATTCCTACCCCCGCTCTGCTGCCAGGCGGAACCACTCAGAATCTTGGAATCCACTTGGAATCAATCTGAAATTTGTGTAGACATGTGGACCCTTATTGTATTGCATCATCCTTTACTTGTCATCATTCCCAAGCCTCCAGGGATGCTCCGTCACTTCCTTACATCACTTAATTCCAAATTCCTCTTGTTCCTGTTCCTATTCCCTGATTATCATTAGCAAGCACTTCTCCACCCACTCTGTTATATATATATACTTAGTTTTTACTTTGGATTCCTCAGTCATTCTTTGCCCCTCTTTGGCAGCGGCTGAGGTGAGTTTACTTATACCTATTTGCTACTCCTAGCTAATCCCTAGTAGTCCAGGCAATCACTGCCCTCTTATAGTTTTTGTCAAAAGTTACCCCAGACAAGAAAAGGCCAAGGAAGAGGTCCCCAAAAAATACCCCATCCACTGGCCATGACTTTCAAACATATGACCAAGGTGATTTCTATAACATGCCAGAGCCATTGAAATTTCCTAGCAAGATAAGACTCTGATTTGTTCTTGCAATACACTCCTTGAAATGTCAACTATTCCAGACACAAAACAACTTCCTCAGGAAATGGCAAGATCATAAAGAACCGTATTCTAATATCCTGTTACAGCTGGAAGGGCCACCCATTCCTCGGAAGTGTTCTCATTGTCTTAGAGATGGTACCTATAGATGTTTGGATTGTTTCGGAAGGCCCCTCTTCTGCACTTCCTGCTGTAGAGAGAACCATAGGGCTCACCCCTTTCATCAGGTAGAGCAATGGACCAGAACTTACTTCCAGTAATCTCCTCTTTGGTGTCAAGTCTGGGTTCAATCCCAGAATTTCTAGAAAGTCCTAAGGCAGGGAAAGGTGTAAGGGGTTAGGAATCTCTGAGGGGGGGTTGGAGGGGCAAGGGACTTTGGCTTCAGCTTATGTGCTGTGCCCCTGTATGAGTTCTGTCCCTTAATTTTGAGGCAGAGGTTCAGAATACAATCCTAAGTTCAACTTAAGGACTGAGAGGGGTTTTAGAGTGAAGCAAAGACTTTGGAGGATAGAACAGGATTTAGTCAATATTCAAACTAAGGAAATATCACAGAGCACAGGCGGGTTTATATACTGAAGAGTCCAGAAGATATAAAACTGTTAAACTATATCAGATGAATTGGGGTTTTGGGTTTCCAGAGTGTAGTAAGGGTGAATCAGAATGGCGTCAGAACAATGGAGTGGTAACTAAGGATGATGGCACAATGATTGTAAAGCAGGGGGAAGGTAATTATTGATAGGAACTGTAAGTGTCAAAGGATGTCAAAGGAAAGGAACATATGTCAAGAGATAGCCAAGATAGGAGTACAAAAGTCTGGGATGGGAAATTCGGGATTCAGGATATTAGGTTAAGGTGAAAATCTTTTAAGGTAAAGTCCAGGGTTCAGGGTTTGATCATAAGGGGCTGGAAGTGTGTCATATGAGTAGGGAAAGTTTTGGAATGTGACAGTATCCCCCTCTTAGGCATGAACCCTTGAGTGCCTGGATAGAAGTCCATAACAGGTAACAGAAGTACAGGGGAGTTTTGATCCAAGGGACCTTTATGACTGTTTGACTGCCAGTTGTTTAGTTCGATCACCCACCATGTCTACCCACTCCCAATCTGATGATGAAATTGCCTGTCTCCAACAGGAGGAGGAAGAACACACACACAAGTCTGCCTGAAAGATTCAGGAGGCCAAGGAGAAGAAGGCCCAATGGGAGGCGGAGAGGCGGAGGGTCAAGGAGGAAGCATGGAAGAGGGCTGAGGAGGACAAGAGGAGGAGGAAGTCAGAGGAGGAGGTTGCATGGGTGGCAGCAGAGAGGAAGTGGCAAGAGGAGGAGGAGTTGCAGAGGCATGGGGTGGGCTGCAAGAGCTTGAGCATTGCATCCAAGGGGCCTAAAGTGGGGCCATCCTAGGGTGGTGTGGGGGGGCCTGGGGGTTGGCTCCCCAGGGTCAATACTCTCTGTGTGGCCTACATAAGGGCCAGGGTCCCATGCCCAGGCCCAAAGACCAGATGATCAAGGACTTGTGCAAGGTGCATGCAAGCACACACATTGTGCCAGGAGGCTGGAGCAGTGTGGAAGCAGGTGGTGGTGGAAGCAGTGTCCTGCATGGAGGGAAGGACCAGAAGCGGAGGAGGCAGAAGAGCCCAGAGTACTGGGAGGAGAGTGAGGATGAAGAAGAGCAGGACACCCTCGGGGCTCTGGTGGTGTCCTACAAGGCCCAGTAGAAGGCCAACCAGGGGGATACAACAGGTGCTCACAGATGGCCTGGTAGCCTTCCTCAAGGCTCAGGGGTCCTAGGGTGTGGAGTCTGGAGGGCACTGGGGGGCGTCAGATGAGAAAGGGAAGGAGCAGGAGCATGGGGAGGAAGAGCAGGGTGAAGGTGGAGAGGATGGGAATGAGGAGGGTCAGGGTCAGGAGGATTGGGATGGGAAAGAGGTAGTCTAGAACTTTCCTTTGGCCTCCTTGTGTACAATAGAGTAGTCTTTCTTGTTTTATGAATCGTACAACATGTTTCCGCCATCATCCAAGGGAAGTAAGGGGTCTGGACTGTGTGGGATATGTGGAGTGGAAGTCCAAGACAAGTTCTGATGTGTGAGCAAGTTCAGTCACAAGGATCCAGGATGTTTCTTTGTCAGTCCCTTCGTAGCCCACCCACTTTACCAGAGACAGGAGTTGGCAATTCATTCCTGCGTTGTTGGTCGATCTTGGAGTCTAGGATTTCGGAGATTTCATATTTGGGTTCTCCATCAACTTTGACTGGGGGAGGTGGGGGTTGGACCCGATTCAGGATTATGTTCATTGTGGGTTCCAACTGGGAAACATGGAAGATGGGGTGGACGGTGTGCATGGAGTCTGGAAGCTGGAGGGTGAAGGATAGGAGTCCAACTTGAGTGATGATGGGATAGGGGCCAAGGTCCTTTTCCGAGAGTTTCTTGGAAGGGTGAGTGGAGCAGAAATACTTCGCCTTGACAAAAACTTGGTCTCCGATCCAGATGTCTGGTGTGGGAAGTTATTGGGAATCTGCGGGTCCTTGGTAGCATTTGAGCATGGGCCATGTCTGGGCATAGAAATTCATGGAGTTCCTGTAAGTCGACTGCATATTCATGAGCATGGGGTAGACCAAGATGTTGGGATGATAGCCTTTGTTAGCAAAGAATAGGGATACTCCTGTGGTAGTGCTAGGGGTAGGAGTTCTGACCAGTTGTCCTGTTGGTAGTTGTAGTAGATCCTGAGGTACTGCTCAAGGGTCTGGTTTGCTCGTTCTGTTTGCCCATTGCCTTCAGGATGGTATCCCAAAGTGAAGTGAAGGTGGATGTCAAGGGCTTCTCTGAGGGAGTGGAAAAAGTGGGAGACAAACTCAGAACCATGATCAGAAGTGATGTGGGAGGGAACTCTATGCTTGTGTCACATCCCAAAACTTCCCTAACCCATCCAGCCCAATTCCGAACCCCTATGACCAAATCCCGAATCCCGGCCCTCGGACTTTACCTTAGACAATTTCTCTTTCGTCGGACATTCCGAACCCCGTACTTCCCGTCCTGGAGGTTTTCTCTTGACATATGTCACTCTCCTTTGACACTTCTTGACATTTACAGTTCCTATCAATAATTCCCTTCCCCCTTGCTTCACAATTATTGCGCCATTGCCTTCAGTCATTATTCTCCCATTCTGATGCCATTCCGATTCATTCCTTCCTTTCTTCCGGAAACCCAAAACTCCGATTTGTCTGACATACTTTAACATCTTTATATCTTCCGGACTCTTCAGTATATAAACCCGCATGTACTCTCTGATATTTCCTTAGTTCGAATATCAACTAAATCCTGTTCCTTCCTGATCCTCTCCCTTCTGATTCTCTAAGTCCTTAAGTTGACCTTAGGACCAGCCTCTGACCCTCCGCTCTTAAATTAAGGAACAGAACTTGTACAGGGGTGCAGCACATAAGCTGAAGCCGCAGTTCCTTACCCCTCCGACCCCCCTCAGGGGTTCCCACAAACCCCGCCTTCTCTGCACTCCGGACAATCTGGGAATTCCGGGAACAAACCCGGACTTAACAGCTTGGAAAACACGTGAAGGAGGAATAGTTTTGTGAGGCTCAGGGAGTCGATGGTGTCATGACTGGGAATGAATATGGCTTGCTTGGAAAGGTGGTCGATTACTACTAGGATTGTGGTGTACCTGCTGGAAGAGGGAAGTTGCTCAATGAAGTCCATGGAAATGGAGTTCCTGGGTCTTTTGGGCATTGGGAGCTACTTGAGCATCCCGTAGGGGCAATGTCTAAGAGTTTAGCTTGGGTGCAGGAAGTACAAGAACTGACATAGTTTTTAATGAAGGTACAGAGTCCTGGCCAAGTATATTTCTGACGGATGAGCTCTAGTGTCCTGTTTTGCCCAAAATGTCTGGACAGGGGGTGGTTGTGCTTGTATTGGAGGATATGGAGATGTAGATCCTTAGCTTCTGGGATGAAGATGCAATTGTTGAGTGTCAGGAAACCTTCAGGGTTGACAGCCCATCAGGAGTCTGACAAGTCCATGAGTCGGCCAGAAGCTATGGGGTCAGAGGACTGGGATTCTAGGATGTCCTTGTGAATGTCTTTGATGTCAAGCAGGGATGAGGCACGGAGGACTGGGGCTGGTAGGATAGTGGCCCGTAGAGACAAGGCAAGCTGCTCCTGAGTGAACACTGGGCAGAGGTTGTGGGGATTGACGTGAGCATAATCCTTATCCCCCTCTTTTGGGTAGATGTCCCAGCATTGAGTGAGGGAATTGGGTTTAGCTCCTAAGCATCTGGGGCAGAAGCAAATGACGAGGTTGAACTGGGATAGGAATTCCAACCAGCAGGCTTGCCTGTGGGTCAGAACTTTGGAGGTAGAGAAATACTCCAAGTTTTTGCAATCAGTGACAATGTCAATAGGGGTATGTCACATCCCGAAACTTTCCTAACCCATGTGGCCCAATTCCAGCCTCCTATGATCAAATCCCAAATCCCAAGCCTCGGACTGTACCTTAGAAGATTTCTCTTTCATTGGACATTCCAAACCCCATATTTCCTGTCCCGGAATTTCGTATTCCTATCTTGGCTATCTCTTGACATATGTCACTTTCCTTTGACATTTCTTGACATCTACAGTTCCTATCAATAATTCCCTTTCCCCCTGCTTCACAATTATTGCACCATTGCCCTCAGTCATCATTCCACCATTCTGATGCCATTCTGATTCATTCCTTACTCTCTTCCGAAAACCCAAAACCCCAATTTGTCTGACATACTTTAACACCTTTATATCTTCCGGACTCTTCAGTATATAAACCCGCTTGTACCCTCTGATATTTCCTTAGTTTGAATATCAACTAAATCCCGTTCTCTCCTGCTCCACTCTGAAAACCACTTCAGTCCTTAAGTTGACCTTAGGATTGTCTTCCAACCCTCTGCCCTGAAATTAAGGGACAGAATTTGTACAGGGGCACAGCACATAAGCTGAAGCTGAAGTTCCTTGCCCCTCTGAGCCCCCTCAGGGATTCCTGACCAACATCTGCCATTCCACGCGCTCCAGACTTATCTGGGAATTCCGGGATTGAACCCGGACTTGACAGTATATTCAAACTCAAACCTCTATGAGTTCGCTAACATCACCTCTTTACCGCATGTCTAGAACCATCCAGACTCGTGCCCAAACACACAGTATGCAAAGCATGAATGCAGCTCAGTTGGAGGCAGCCCGAGAAGATGCCCTGCACTCCCTGATGACCTCGCGTCGAGGCCCCAATGTCACCAAACAATTCCGTAGCTTCTCTGCTTGTCGTACATCAACCTCTGCGTCTCAGGCAAGACCTCTGTCTCAAAGCATCTCCACTCCTACTCCCGCAGGTTACCCCTCTGGGGGCGCCCAGGACCCCTCTGATGATGGGAACGGTGGCGACAATGACCCTGACCACTCCAATGATGACAACCCCTTTGACAACAACCTGGACAATGCAATCCCGCCTAACCCCATCATGGCGCTTGCCAACACAGTTTGCGGCCTTGCTGAGTTAAGGTGCCGCGACTGCAAATCCGAAAACTCCTCATCTCTGCGCACGAAGGTGTGGGAACCCGACACCTTCAATGGGACTGACCCTCGCAAGCTGCGGGCCTTCCTGGTCCAATGCGAGCTGAATTTCCAGGACCGTCCCCGTGCATTCTGGACTGACCATGTGAAAGTCACCTTTGCCCAGTCTTACCTAAAAGGTATGGCCCTTGAGTGGTTCAAGCCTGACTTCCTCCAGAAGGACGATCCGGACTGGACAGACAATTATTGGGAATTCATCCTCGAGCTCCAGACCAACTTTGGCCCCCATGACCCTGTTGGTGATGCAGAACACCAACTCGACCACCTATCCATGAAAGACTCCCAGCATATCAACAAATACATGGTAGAATTCAATCACCTAGCCTCCGAGGTCTGGGGTTATGGCGAGGGAGCCCTTCGACATCACTTCTACAATGGACTTCTGGATCACATCAAGGACAAGCTTTCCCGTATTGGAAAGCTGCGCTCCCTAGGAGAACTCTCTCCCAGACTATTGACGGGAGATATTGGGAACGCAAGTGCGAAGTCGCTTGCCAAATCAGACCCTCCAGAGATCAGTCCTCCACATCCAAAAGCACTCCCACCACCTCATCTCCGAAACCCGCCACTTTGTCCAATACCTCTGCATCCTCATCAGCAAAGTCCTCTGCCCCTACCCCAAAACCCGCATCCAACCTCTCCAGCAAACTTGGGAATGATGGATGCCTCACCTCCGAGGAACACAAACACCGCTTTGACCTCAAGCTGTGCATGTTCTGCAGAGCCGCCGGACATGTAGCTAAGGATTGCCAGAAGTCCACTTCCCACACAGCAAAAACCTCTCCCGCTCCGGAAGCCAAACTGGAGGCTGCTACCCCTGAGGCAAAAAATTAGGGTGCAGCCTTCCGGACTCTGCACGGGAAGGAGGCTGCATTGAATCCCACCATGCACCTATGGAAACCCGTCTCAACGTGTCCACTCTTTATGATCCCAAGGCCCTTATGCCTCTGGTTTCTCTTCCCGACTTTTCCGAAATTTCTGCTTTTCCCGCTGTGTTAGATTGTGGTTCTACTGATTGCTTCATTGATACTACTCTCGTTGACAAGCATCATTTTCCAACATATTCCGTGCCTCCTATTTCTTTGAAACTTTTTGACAGTACTTCCAATTCTATGATTACCCGTGCTGTTGACCTTTCCATTCATTTCCCTTCCAGCTTTGTCATCTCTGATACATTGTATGTTACTCCATTGGATTCATCTTGTTCCCTTGTTCTAGGACACAACTGGCTCACCTGCTACAATCTGTTGATTGACTGGGTACTGGGCAGTATTACTTTCTGCACTCTGGCTCAATACTTGCCAATGACCCTGACGTCACCTCCAGAGATTTTGGACTCCGTTCCCCTATCTCACTCCGACACTCCCAACAAGCCGCCTTGCATCTTGTTTGTCAATGCTGCCACCGTTGTGCATGCGTGCAAACTTGATGGCTCTGAGCAGTTCAGCATTCACCTCTGTCCCCAGGACTCCAAACTCCATTCCATATCCTGGAACTCCGGAATTTCTGAAACCCCCGAAGAAGTTGATCTGTCCTCCGTCCCTCCGGACTATCACAATTTCCCTGATGTCTTCAGTAAGCGCAAGGCTGACACCCTTGCACCCCACAGGGAATTCGACCTCAAGATTGACTTAGAGGAAGGTGCTTCCCCTCCTCTTGGGACTGTTTACCTGGTTTCCACTACAGAACTCGAGTCCCTCTGGGAATTCATAGACAAATACCTCAACTACGGCTTCATCCACCAGTCTAAATCCGCCCATGGCGCTCCTGTCCTCTTTGTCCACAAGGACGGATCCCTACACCTCTGTGTCAATTTCCGAGGACTCAACAAAATCATGAAAAAAGACTGCTATCCCCTACCCCTGATCTCTGACCTCCTCAATTCCCCTAGCCATGCCAAGGTATACACCAAAATCGACCTCCACCATGCATATCACCTTGTCTGCATCACTCCCAGGGATGAATGGAAAACCGCCTTCCGGACTCACTACAGCTCGTACGAGTGGCTGGTGATGCCCTTCAGGCTCACCAATGCCCCTGTGGCCTTCCAGCGCTTTGTCAATAGCGTCTTTGCGGACCTCCTAGACATCTGCATTGTGGTCTACCTCAACGACATCCTCATTTACTCCAACAACATGGCTTCTCACAAAGAACATGTCCGGGAAGTCCTCTGGTGTCTCCAGAAACACAGACTTTATGCCAAACCGGAGAAATGTGAGTGGCACTCAGACTCCGTTGAATACCTGGGCTGCCGTCTCTCCCCCCAGGGATTGACTATGTCCCTGGAAAAAGTCCAGGCAGTCCGAGATTGGCCCAAACCCTAGAAAGTCAAGGATATTCAGTCCTTCCTCAGGTTCACCAACTTCTATCGTTGCTTCATCTTCAACTACTCCGACATCATTGTTCCACTCACCCGACTCACTCGGAAAAATGCCCCCTGGAATTTCGACAACTCCTGCCACTCCACCTTCACACAACTCAAAGATGCCTTCACCCGAGCCCCTAACCTTACTCACTGGATTCCAGACTGTCCTATCATGGTCAAAACCGATGCTTCAGACTATGCTATCGTGGGAATCCTCTCAATCCAGTGTCTGGATGAGGAATTCTGCCCCGTTGTCTTCTACTCCTGCACCCTGACAGCCCCAGAACTCAACTATGACACTCATGATAAGGAACTCCTCGCTATCCACAAAGCCTTCTGGCATTGGCATCATTACCTTGAAGGTTCCGGCACTCCTATCGACATTGTTACTGACCACAAAAATCTGGAGTATTTCTCCACCTCCAAAGTTCTGACCTGCCAGCAAGCCTGCTGGTCGGAATTCCTATCCCAGTTCAACCTCGTCATCTGCTTCTGCCCCAGATGCTTAGGAGCTAAGCCCAACTCCCTCACTAGACGCTGGGACGTCTACCCAAAAGAGGGGGATAAGGACTATGCTCATGTCAATCCCCACAACCTCCGCCCGGTGTTCACTCAGGAACAGCTCGCCTCATCCCTACAAGCCACTATCCTACTCACCCCAGTCCTCCAGGCCTTGTCCGTGCTTGACATCAAAGACATTCACAAGGACATCCTAGATTCCCTGTCCTCCGACCCCGTAGCTTCCCTCCATCTTTCAGACTCGTCGGACTCCCAGTGGGCTGTCAACCCCGAAGGTTTCCTGACGCTCGACAATCACATCTTTGTCCCAGAAGCTAAGGACCTCTGTCTTTGCATCCTCTGATACAAGCACAACCACCCCCTATCCGGACATTTCGGGCAAAACAGGACTGTAGAGCTCGTCCGCCAGGAATACACTTGGCCAGGACTCTGCACCTTTGTCAAGAACTATGTCAGTTCCTGCACCTCCTGCGCCCGAGCTAGAACTCCTAGACACCACCCCTATGGAATGCTCAAGCAGCTTCCAATTCCCCAAAAGCCCTGGAACTCCATTTCCATGGACTTCATCAAACAACTTCCATCTTCCGGCGGATACACTGCAATGCTCGTAGTCATCAACCACCTTTCCAAGCAATCCATATTCATTCCCACTCATGACACTATTGACTCTTCGAGCCTCGCAAAATTATTCCTGCTCCATGTTTTCCAAGCATGGAGTTCCCTCCCATATCACCTCCGACTGGGGTTCCAAGTTTGTCTCCCACTTCTTCCATTCCCTCGGGAAAGCCCTTGACATCTGCCTTCACTTCACTTTGGGATATCATCCGAAGGCGACGGGCAAATGGAACAGGTGAACCAGACCCTCAAGCAGTATCTCTGAATCTACTGCAACTACCAACAGGACAATTGGTCGGAACTTCTGCCCCTTGCGGAATTCGCCTACAATAATGCCCGTAGCGCTACCACAGGAGTATCCCCGTTCTTTGCTAACAAAGGCTACCACCCAAACGTCTCGATCTACCCTGAAAGGGACCTGACCTCATCCCGCGCCCGTGAATATGCAGTCGACCTACAGGAACACCACAAATTCCTACACACGGAAATGGCCCGTGCTCAACAAAGCTACCAAGGACCCACAGATTCCCGACGACTCCCCACACTGGACTTCTGGATTGGAGATCAAGTGCTCATCAAGGCAAAGTACTTCCGCTCCACTCGCCCTTCCAAGAAACTCTCGGAAAAGAAACTCGGCCCCTATCCCATCATTGCCCAAGCTGGGCCCCTGTCCCTCACCCTCTGACTTCCGGACTCCATGCACGCTGTCCATCCCATCTTCCACATCTCTCAGTTGGAACACGCAACTCTGAACACCATCCCAAATCGGGTCCAACCTCCACCTCCCCCAGTTAAAGTCAATGGAGAACCTGAACACAAAATCTCCGAAATCCTAGATTCCAAAATCGACCGGCGACACAGGAATTGCCAACTCCTGTACCTTGTAAAATGGGCAGGCTACAAAGGGACTGATGAAGAAACTTCCTGGATCCTTGTGACTGAGCTTGCTCATGCATCGGAACTTGTCTCGGACTTTCACTCCACATATCCCGGAAAGTCTGGACCCCTTAATTCTCTCAGATGAGGGCGGAAATGCATCTTTTACGATTCATCAAAAGAACTATGATAATTGTACATGAGGAAACCGAGGGAGTACTCTACACTACTTCCCCATCCCCATCCTCCTCACCCCCCTCCTCACCCTCATCCTCCTTCTCATCCCCATCCTCCGCTTTTCTCCATGCTTCCTCCTTGAGCTTCCGCCTCGCTTCCTCGTGCTTCTCCACCTCCCGCCAGGCCTTCTTCTCCTTGGCCTCCTGGATTCTCTGGGCAGACTCCCACACACATTCTTCCTCCTCTTGCTGAAGATGGGTGATTCCGTCATCGGATTGCGAGTACCTCAGATCAATCCCCAATTTTCAAACTCCGCCATACTTCTATTTCCTATTATGGACTCCTATCCAGGCACTCAAGGGTTCATGCCTAAGAGGGGGATACTGTCACATCCTGAAACTTTCCTAACCCATCTGGCCCAATTCTGGCCTCCTATGATCAAATCCCAAATCCCGAGCCTTGGACTTTACCTTAGATGATTTCTCTTTCATCGGACATTCCAAACCCCATATTTCCTGTCCTGGACTTTTGCATTCCCATCCTGGACTTTTGTATTCCTATCTCGGCTATCTCTTGACATTTCTTGACATCTACAGTTCCTATCAATAATTCCCTTTCCCCCTGCTTCACAATTATTGTGCCATTGCCCTCAGTCATCATTCCACCATTCTGACGCCATTCCAATTCATTCCTTACTCTCTTCCGGAAACCTGAAATTCCAATTCGTCCAACATACTTTATATCTTCCAGACTCTTCAGCATATAAACCCGCTTGTACCCTCTGATATTTCCTTAGTTTGAATATCAACTAAATCCCGTTCTCTCCTGCTCCACTCTGAAAACCACTTCAGTCCTTAAGTTGACCTTAGGATTGTCTTCCGACCCTCTGCCCTGAAATTAAGGAACAGAACTCGTACAGGGGTGCAGCACATAAGCTGAAGCCAAAGTTCCTTGCCCCTCCGACCCCCCTCAGGGATTCCCGACCAACATCCACCATTCCACACACTCCGGACTTATCTGGGAATTCTGGGATTGAACCCAGACTTGACAGGGTACCAGAACCTTTGAGGTAGTGACGCCAGTGCCGGAAAGCTTCGTGGATAGTGAGGAGTTCCTTATCATGGGTGTCATAGTTGAGTTCTGGGGCTGTCAGAGTGTGGGAGTAAAATGCAATGGGGTGGAATTCCTTGTTGGGACAACAAATGGAGAGGATTCCCATGATAGCATAGTTCAAAGTGTCAGTCTTGACCATGATAGGACAGTCCAGAATCCAGTGAGTAAGGATAGGGGCTCGGGTGAAGGTGAAGGTGGAGTGGCAGGAATTGTTGAAGTTCCAGGGGGTGTTTTTCCGAGTGAGTCGGGTCAGGGGAACAATGATATTGGAGTATTGGAGTAATTGAAGATGAAACAATGATTGAAATTGGCGAACCCAAGGAAGGACTGAATGTCCTTGACTTTACAGGGTTAGGGCCAATCCCAGACCACTTGGACTTTTTCCAGGGTCATAGTCAATCCCTGGGGGGAGAGACGGTAGCCCAGGTATTTGACGGAGTCTGAGTGCCACTCACATTTGATTTGTCCAGTTTGGTGTAAAGTCCATGTTTCCAGAGACGTTGCAGGACTTCCCAGACATGTTCATTGTGGGAAGCTATGTCATTGGAATAATGAGGATGTCGTCAAGGTAGACCACGATGCAGACATCTAGGAGGTCTGCAAAAATGCTATTGACAAAACACTGGAAGGCCACAGGGGCATTGGTGAGCCTGAAGGGCATCACCAGCCAGTCATACAAACTGTAGCGAGTCCAGAAGGTGGTTTTCCCTGGGGGTGATGCAGACAAGGTGGTAAGCTTGATGGAGGTTGATTTTGGTATACACCTTGGCATGGCTAGGGGAATCAAGGATGTTGGAGATTAGGGGTAGGGGATAGCAGTCTTTCTTCATGATTTTGTTGAGGCCTCAAAAATTGACGCAGAGGCATAGGGATCTGTCCTTCTTTTGGACAAAGAGGACAGGGGCATCATGAGCAGACCTGGACTGATGGATGAAGCAGTAGTTGAGGTGTTTGTCTATGAATTCCCAGAGGGACTTGAGTTCTGTAGTGGAAACCGGGTAAACAGTCCTGAGAGGAGGGGAAGCACCTTTCTCTAAGTCAATCTTGAGATCGAATTCCCTGTGAGGCACAAGGGTGTCAGCCTTGTGCTTACTGAAAACATCAGGGAAATTGTGATAGTCCAGAGGGACAGAGGACAGATCAACTTCTTCAGAGGGTTTGTGATCAAGGGATATGGAATGGAGTTTGGAGTCCTGGGGATGGAGGTGGATGCTAAACTGCTCAGAGCCATTGAGTTTGCACATGCGCACAAAGGTGGCAGCATTGACAAACGAGATGCAAGGAGCTTTGCAAGGCAGCTTGTCAGGGGTGTCGGGGTGAGATGGGGGAATGGGGTCTGGAATCTCTGGAGGTCATGTCAGGGTCATTGGCAAGTCTTGAGCCAAAGTTTGGAAAGTAATACTGCCCAATACCCAGTCAATCAACAGATTGTAGTGGGTGAGCCAGTTGTGTCCTAGAATAAGGGAACAAGATGAATCCAACAGAGTAACATAAAATGGATCAAAGGTGACAAAGCCAGAAGGGAAACAAATGGAAAGGTCATCAGCACAGGTAATTGTAGAATTAGAAGTACCATCAAAAAGTTTTAGCAGAATAGGGGGAATGGAATATGTCAGAAAGTGGTGCTTATTAATGAAAGTAGTATCCATGAAACAATCAGTAGGACCACAATCTAATAAAGCAGGGATTTCAGAAAAGTCAGGAAAAGATTTAAGTGGCATAAGGGCCTTGGGATCATAAAGAGTGAACACATTGAGACGAGTCTCCATAGGTGCATGGTGGGATTCAATTCAGCCTCCTTCCCATGCAGAGTCCAGAAGGCTGCACTCTATTTTTTTGCCTCAGGGGTAGCGGCCTCCAGTTTGGTTTCCAGAGCAGGGGAGATTTTGGCTATGCAGGCTTTGGATGCACGAGAAGTAGACTTCTGGCAATCCTGAGCCATATGTCCTGTGGCCCTGCAGAACATACACAGCTTGAGGTCAAAATGATGTTTGCATTCCTTGGAGGTGAGATGTCCATCCTTCCCGAGTTTACTGGAGAGATCCGATAGGGGTTTCTGGATAGGGGTGGAGGATTTTCCTTTAGAGGGCAATGAGGACGTAGTGGGATTCAATGAGTGGTGGGATGAAGTGGTGGGAGTGCTTTTGGGTGTGGAGGACTGGTTTCTGGAGGGTCTGGTCTTGCAAGCGACCTTGGACTTGCATTCCAGTATCTCCCATTGATAGTCTGGGCAAGAGTTTGGAGTTCTCCTAGGGAGCACAGTTTTCCAATGTGGAAAAGCTTGTCTTTGATGTGATCAGGGAGTCCATTGTAGAAGTGATGTCAGAGGGCTCCTTTGCCATAGCCCCGGACCTGGGAGGCTAGGCAATTGAATTTCACCACATACTTATTGATGTGCTGGGAGTCTTTCTTTCATGGACAGGTGGTTGAGTTTGTGTTCTGCATCACTGACGGGGTCATGGGGGCTGAAGTTGGTTTGGAACTTGAGGACAAATTCCCTGTAGTCATCTGTCCAGTCCAGATGGAAGTCTGGATCGTCCATCTGGAGGAGATCAGTCTCGAACCATTCAAGAGCCATACCTTTTAGATAGGACTGGGCAAAGGTGACATTCATGCGGTCAGTCCAGAAAGTGCAGGGATGGTCCTGGAAGTTCAACTCACATTGGACCAGGAAGGCCCACAGCTTGCGAGGATCAGTCCCATTGAAGGTGTTGGGTTCCCAAACCTTTGTGTGTGGAAAAGAGGTGTTTTTGGATTTGCAGTCATGGCACAATAATTTGGCGAGGCCGCAAACTGCATTTGCAAGTGCCATGATGGGATTTGGTGGGATTGCGTCATCCAGGTTGTCATCAAAGGGGTTATTGTCATGGTTGTTGGGGTCGGGGTCATTGTTGCCACCATTCCCATCATCAGAGGGGTCTGGGGTGCCCCCAGAGGGGTGACAACCTGTGGGAGTAGGGGTAGAGATGCTTCGAGACGGGGCTCTAGCTTGAGATGCAGAAATTGATATACAACAAGCAGAGAAGCTTCGGAATTGTTCAATGACATTGGGGCCTCAATGCAAGGTCATCAGGAAGTGCAGTGCATCCTCTTGGACTGCCTCTGACTGAGTTGCATCAATGCTTTGCATACTGTGCATTTGAGCACAAGTCTGAATAGTTCTGGACATTTGATAAAGAAGTGATGTTAGCAAACTCGTAGAGGTTTGAGTTTGAATATACTGTCAAGTCTGGGTTCAATCCCAGAATTCCTGGAAAGCCCTAAGGTGGAAAAGGCATAAGGGGTTAGGAATCCCTGAGGGGGGGTCAGAGAGGCAAGGGACTTTTCTTTTGCTTCAGCTTATGTGCTGTGCCCCTGTATGAGTTCTGTCCCTTAATTTTGAGGCAGAGGTTCAGAAGACAATCCTAAGTTCAACTTAAGGACTGAGAGGGGGTTCAGAGTGAAGCAAAGACTTTGGAGGATAGAACAGGATTTAGTCAATATTTGTCACATCCTGAAACTTCCCTAACCCATCCAGCCCAATTCCGAGCCCCTATGACCAAATCCCGAATCCCGACCCTCGGACTTTACCTTAGACGATTTCTCTTTCATCGGACATTCCGAACCCCATACTTCCCATCCCGGACTTTCTGCATTCCCATCCCGGACTTTCGTATTCCTATCTCAGTTATCTCTTGACATATGTCAGACTCCTTTGACACTTCTTGACATTTACAGTTCCTATTGATAATTCCCTTCCCCCTTGCTTCGCAATTATTGCACCATTGCCTTCAGTCATTATTTCCCATTCTGACGCCATTTCGACTCATTTCTTATTTTCTTCCGGAAACTCAAAACTTGAGTCGTCCGACATACTTTAACATCTTTATATCTTCTGGACTCTTCAGTATATAAACCCACGTGTACTCTCTGATATTTCCTTAGTTTGAATATCAACTAAATCCCATTCTTTCCTGATCCCCTCTGAACTTCCCCGGTCCCTAAGTTGATCTTGGGATTGTGTTAAGTCCGGGTTTGTTCCCGGAATTCCCGGATTGTCCAGAGTGCGGAGAAGGCGGGGTTTGCGAGAATTCCTGAGGGGGTCGGAGGGGTAAGGAACTGCGGCTTCAGCTTATGTGCTGCGCCCCTGTATGAGTTTGGTTCCTTAATTTAAGAGCGGAGGGTCAGAGGCTGGTCCTAAGGTCAACTTAAGGACTTAGAGAATCGGAAGGGAGAGGATCAGGAAGGAACAGAATTTAGTTGATATTCGAACTAAGGAAATATCAGAGAGTACACGTGGGTTTATATACTGAAGAGTCCGGAAGATATAAAGATGTTAAAGTACTATCAGACAAATCGGAGTTTTGGGTTTCCGGAAGAAAGGAAGGAATGAATCGGAATGGCATCAGAATGGGAGCATAATGACTGAAGGCAATGGCGCAATAATTGCGAAGCAAGGGGGAAGGGAAGTATTGATAGGAACTGTAAATGTCAAGAAGTGTCAAAGGAGTCTGACATATGTCAAGAGATAACCGAGATAGGAATACAAAAATCCGGGACGGGAATGCGGAAAGTCCGGGATGGGAAGTACGGGGTTCGGAATGTCTGATGAAAGAGAAATTGTCTAAGGTAAAGTCCGAGGGCCGGGATTCAGGATTTGGTCATAGGGGTTCGGAATCAGGCCAGATTGGTTAGGGAAGCGGAATGTCTGATGAAAGAGAAATTGTCTAAGGTAAAGTCCGAGGGCCGGGATTCAGGATTTGGTCATAGGGGTTCGGAATTGGGCCGGATGGGTTAGGGAAGTTTCGGGATGTGACAGTATCCCCCTCTTAGGCACAAACCCTTGAGTGCCTGGGTAGGAGTCCATGATAGGAAATAGAAGTATAGCGGAGTTTGAAAGGCGGGAATCGATCTGAGGTGCCTTCCGACCGTTGACTGCCTGTTGTTTAGTTCCACCACCCAACATGTCTACCCACTCGCAATCCGACAACAAAATTGCCCATCTCCAACAAGAGGAGGAAGAGCGCACACGGGAGTCTGTCTGGAGAATCCAGGAGGCCAGGGAGAAGAAAGCCCGGCGAGAGGCAGGGCTGTCGCAGATGAGTGTGGGGAGGCCCGGGGCTAATACTCCCTGTGCGGCCTGCATGAGGGCAGGGGTGCCGTGCCCAGGCCCACAGACCGGGAGGTTGCGGACGTGCGCAAGGTGCACGCAGGCGCACTCGTCATGCCAGGAGGTCAGAGTGGGGAAGCAGGTGGCTGTGGAAGTGGCATCGCCACCCGGGGGGAAGGACTGGAAGAGGTGGAGGCAGAAAGTCCGGAGGCCCAGGAGGAGAGCACGGGGGAGGACGAGGAGGACGAGGAGCGCCGGGACGCGCTCGGGGCTCTGGCGGAGTTGTACGAGGCCCAGAGGCAGGCCAATGAGGCATACCAGGGGGCCGTTGTGGCCCAGCTGTTGGGAATCCGGCAGGTGTTGTCGGACAGCCTGGCGGCCTTCCTGGTGTCTCGGGGATCCCAGTTCGGGGAGTCCAGAGAAGGCTGGGGGGCGTCGGAGTGGACAGGGAAGGAGAGGGATGAAGGTCAGGGGACAGATGGGGAGGATGTGGATGAGGAGGAGGATGAGGGTGAGGAGGGAGGATAGGAGGATGGGGATGGGGAAGTAGTATAGAATGTCCCATTGGTTTCCTCCTGTACAATTAGTATAGTTTTGTTTTGGTGAATCAAAAACCGTATTTCCAGCCTCATCTGAGTGAACTAAGGGGTCCGGACTTTCTGCGATATGTGGAGTGAAAGTCTGAGATGAGTTCCGATGCATGAGCGAGCTCAGTTGCGAGGATCCAGGATGTTTCTTCATCAGTCCCTTCATAACCTGCCCACCTTACCAGGTACAGGAGTTGGCAATTCCTGCGTCAGCAGTCGATTTTGGAGTCTAGGATTTCGGAGATTTCATATTCGGGTTCTCTGTCAACTTCGACTGGGGGAGGTGGGGGTTGGACCCGATTCGGGATGGTGTTCAGAGTTATGGGTTCTAACTGGGAGACGTGGAAAATGGGATGGACAGCGCGCATGGAGTCCGGGAGTCGGAGGATGAAGGACAGGGGTCCAGCTTGGGTGATGATGGGATAGGGGCCGAGGTTCTTTTCCGAGAGTTTCTTGGAGGGGCGAGTGGAACGGAAATACTTCGCCTTGACGAATGCTTGGTCTCTGATCCAGAAGTCGTCAGGAATCCGTGGGTTCTTGGTAGCATTGCTGAGTGCGGGCCATTCCCGTGCATAGGAATTCGTGGAGTTCCTGTAGGTCGACTGCATATTCACAGGTGCGGGATGAGGTCACATCCCTTTCGGGGTAGACCGAGAGGTTAGGGTGGTAGCCTTTATTAGCGAAGAATGGGGATACTCCTGTGGTAGTGCTAGGGGCATTATTGTAGGGAAATTCCACGAGGGGTAGGAGTTCCGACCAATTGTCCTGTTGGTAGTTGCAGTAGATTCAGAGGTACTGCTCGAGGGTCTGGTTTGCCCGTTCTGTTTGCCCGTCCCCTTTGGGGTGCTATCCCGAAGTGAAGTGAAGTCAGATGTCAAGGGCTTTTCCAAGGGAACGGAAGAAGTGAGATACGAACTCGGAACCCCAGTCAGAGGTGATATGGGAGGGGACTCCGTGCTTGGAAAACACGTGGAGCAGGAATAGTTTTGCAAGGCTCGGAGAGTCAATAGTGTCATGAGTGGGGATGAATATGGATTGTTTGGAAAGGCGGTTGATGACTATGAGGATTGCAGTATATCTGCCGGAGGACAGGAGTTGTTCGATGAAGTCCATGAAAATGGAGTTCCAGGGTTTTTCGGGGATTGGGAGTTGCTTGAGCATTCCGTAGGGGCGATGTCTCGGAGTTTTAGCTTGGGTGCAGGAAGTGCAGGAACTGACATAGTCCTTGACAAAGGTGCGGAGGCCTGGCCAGGTGTATTCCTGGCAGACGAGCTCTAATGTCCTGTTCTGCCCGAAATGTCCAGATAGGGGGTGGTCGTGTTTGTACCGGAGAATGCAAAGACGGAGGTCCTTAGCTTCCGGGACAAAGATGCGATTGTCGAGGGTCAGGAAACCTTTGGGGTTGACAGCCCACCGGGAGTCCGACGAGTCCAAAAGATGGAGGGAAGCTACGGGGTCGGAGGACAGGGAATCTAGGATGTCCTTTTGGATGTCTTCAATATCAAGCAGGGATGAGGCGAGCTATTCCTGAGTGAACAGCGGTCAGAGGTTGTGGGGATTGACATGAGCATAGTCCTTATCCCCATCTTTGGGGTAGACGTCCCAGCATCTAGTGAGGGAGTCGGGTTTAGCTCCTAAGCGTCTGGGGCGGAAGCAGATGACGAGGTTGAACTGGGATAGGAATTCCGACCAGCGGGCTTGCAGGCGGGTCAGGACTTTGGAGGTGGAGAAATATTCCAGATTTTTGTGGTTGGTAACAACGTTGATAGGGGTGCTGGAACCTTCAAGATAGTGACGCCAATGCTGGAAAGCTTCATGAATAGTGAGAAGCTCCTTATCATGAGTGTCGTAGTTGAGTTCCGGGGCTGTCAGGGTGTGGGAGTAGAATGCTACGGGGCGGAATTCCTTGTCCGGACACTGGATCAAGAGGATTCCCACAATAGCATAGTCCAAAGCGTTGGTTTTGACCATGATAGGGCAGTCCGGAATCCAGTGAGTAAGGATAGGGGCTCGGGTGAAGGCATCTTTGAGTTGGGTGAATGCGGAGCAGCAGGAGTCGTTGAAGTTCCAAGGGGCGTTTTTCCGAGTGAGTCAGGTGAACAGAACAATGATATTGGAGTAGTTGAAGATGAAACGACAATAGCAGTTGGCGAACCCAAGGAAGGACTGGATGTCCTTGACCTTCCGGGGTTCGGGCCAATCTCGGACTGCCTGAACTTTCTCCGGGGACATGGTCAGCCCCTAGGGAGAGAGATGATAGCCCAGGTATTCAATGGAGTCCAAGTGCCACTCACACTTTTCTGGTTTGGCATAAAGTCCACGTTTCCGGAGATGCCGGAGGACTTCCCAGACATGTTCTTGGTGAGAAGCCATGTCATTGGAATAGATGAGGATGTCGTCGAGGTAAACCACGACACAGACATCTAGGAGGTCCATGAAGATGCTATTGACGAACCGCTGGAAGGCCACTGGGGCATTGGTGAGCCCGAAGGGCATCACCAGCCACTTGTACAAGCCATAGCGAGTCCGGAAGGCGGTTTTCCACTCATCCCCGGGAGCGACGCGGACAAGGTGGTATGCATGACAGAGGTCGATCTTCGTGTATACCTTGGCACGGCTAGGGGAGTCGAGGAGGTCGGAGATCAGGGGCAGGGGATAGTGGTCTTTCTTCGTGATTTTGTTGAGACCTCAGAAATCAATACAGAGGCGGAGGGATCCATCCTTCTTGCGGACAAAGAGGATGGGAGCGCCGTGGGCAGAATTGGACTGACAGATGAAGCCGTAGTTGAGGTGTTTGTCTATGAATTCCCGGAGGGACTCGAGTTCTGTAGCGGAAACCGGGTAAACAGTCCTGAGAGGAGGGGAAGCACCTTCCTCTAAGTCAATCTTGAGATTGAACTCCCTGTGGGGCGGAAGGGTATCAGCCTTGCACTTACTGAAGACATCAGGGAAATTGTGATAGTCTGGAGGGACGGAGGAAAGATTGCCTTCTTCAGGGTTTTTGGAAATTCCGGTGTTCCGGGATACGGAATGGAGTTTGGAGTCCTGGGGACAGAGGAGAATGCTGAACTGCTCGGAGCCATTGAGTTTGCACACGCGCACAAAGGCAGAAGCATTGACAAACGAGATGCGAGGAGCTTTGCAAGGCGGCTTATTGGGAGTGTTGGAGTGAGATAGGGGACCAGGGTCCGGAATCTCCGGAGGTGATGTCAGGGGCGTTGGCAAGTCTTGAGCCAGCGTTTGGAACATCTGGCTCTCAGTGGAGTGGGTAAAATCAGAAGAAAACACCTCAGACTTGATCTCTCAGGGAATTTTCCCTCCCTCCCTCTCCTGCTGCACGCTTCCTCCTCCCCTCCCCTCATACTTAAAGACACTAGTCAGACTCGTTTAAACACTTTTCAGTAGTCCTGTCCTTAGTCATTTTTTCCTCGTTTGTTGCATTCCTTTATCTAATATGAGACTAAGTTGCCTGTCAAATGTCTTCCTTTCTTCAAACCTCCCATGGACACCTCACTGTCCTCAGCCACCAACACCTTCCTCGAGGCACTCTCATACCTCCTCAATCCCAGTCAACCACTCTTACTCTTATCATCCTCTTCTATGGCCAAAATTGCCCATGCACTCAACCATGCATGGGCAGATTCTACCTTATCAAAATAGTGCAGTGTAATATCTCAATTCCAATCCTTCTGTGACCACGAAAACATTCCACCCCAACTTTGCATCCCTGTCAGCAAACATCTTCTCTATGCATTCACTGCCTTTCATGTGGGTGCCCTGGTGGGTGACACTGTCCAAACCCACCTCACTGCCATCAAAGCCTGGCACATTTATAACAACAAACCTTGGTGTGGGGGCCCTTGCCTCCACTACGTCCTCAATGGCATTGCAAACCTTGCCCATCCTCCTTGAAAAAGCCTCCTTGTCCTCCCATCACATGTTCAATGCTTACTTCTCCTGGAAAACTCCCTGGACATCACCAAATCCTTCAATGCCTGCTTTGCAATGTGGTCCCAATCACACCTGGGAGAAGTCCTTCAAGCCAGCATTTGTCATCTGCAGGTCTCATCTTCACCCTCCTTATAACCAAAACAGCTCTTGCAAATGCCACCTTCCCTTCACTAAAGTGGCCAAACATCATGGTGAAGATGTCTGTGTCTGTTGGCAGCTTGGCTCCTCCGATCCCATTGCCACCATCAACAATCACTTCAATATTTACAAGATCCCTCCAAACCTTCCCCTTTTTTCATACCTTTCCATCCAAGGTTGGCACTGCCTCACAAAGAAGAAACTCCTTGCACGTTGCAACTCCATCTGGCTACCTGCCAGAATCACAACAATCATCGGCCACTCCTTTTGCATTGGTGGCACAACCAAACTTCTTCTCACCAGAGTTCCCCCTGATGTTGTCAAAGCCCTGGGATGCTGGTCTTTTGATGCCTTCCTCTGCTATTGGTGTTCCCTGGAACTCCTAGCCCCCCTTCACATGGAGAATCTCCCCCATTCCACTCTCCCATAGCTCATTACTACTCCTCCCTCAGCCCATCCAATACCTACAAGTTGCCTATTTCTTGGCCCACCCAAGACCTATGGGGTCACTCATCTCTCAGCCCACTCATATCACATGAAACCACCACATATTGACCCACCCATCACTCAAAATACCCTTACTAAAATAACCCCTTGGCCGACTCATATCACACAGGAGTTTTATTACATCTCGGCCCATCCATGCCCTATGAGTGCAACTCATAGGTTGGCCAATGATTGGCTGGCCTGTGAGCCTGTTGTAAATTGGTAGTATCCAGAGTACGTCGAGGACAGATTAGGTAATCATACCAACCATTAGTGCGGACTTTTTCACTACACGCACCTCAGTCTAGTATTTTATACTCGAGACTGAGGTGAGATATCTTTTAGCTATACACTCATTTTATTTACT